>JBCNJP010008910.1:0-35378 GCA_039602395.1 Deinandra increscens subsp. villosa
AGATTTTTGTCACTCACAACCTACCGTGACCAGAGCCGGCCCTGGGCCTGGGCCAGCTGGGCTACAGCCCAGGGCATCAACATGTTAGGGGGCAGCAGGATTTTTTGACCCTCCGGCGACCGGAATATTCATTAATATAGGTGTAGGTCGAAGGTTTTAATTTTCACGGTTTTGAGCCCTCAAATCGCTATGACTAAAGTAGTTAACTAGCTATAGTAAAGAAAGAATATGAAAAGAACATGATATGATTCTTTTACCGGCGAACAGAGGCGACGTCGACGGAATGAAAAGTTGCAGAGGTGTGAAAGAAGAAGATGAAGACAATTCGTCTCTCTCTTCATTAATTGCTCTTTTATGTTAAAGAAGCTAAAAGGAAAAAGTCATCTGACTTTTAAGCTCACGGTACAACTTTTTGGCTTGTGTGTACAAGTATTTAGGCTCCTCTGGAAAGATGAGATTGGTATTTGGTAAGAGGAAACATGAAAAAAAAGATAATAAAATATAGTAATCATAAAAATAATTTTATCATCTTTACTTTGTTACCATTCATCTTTAATTTACTTTAACTTTAATTTACTTTAATTTAGTTTTTACTGATTATGTTTCTTTTATATTATTTTGCTTCTTAATTCAATATTAATAATTTAAGTTTATTTTGTATTTTATATGTATAGTTGTGTTATTTTTTATTTATAGTCGTATTGATATAAAAATATTCTGAGACAAAAGATTAAAACCTTTTCTTAATTTATTTCTACATCATCAGTAAAAAAAATGATCATATACTGTAGCTATGAAAAGAGTTATAACGGACCCTCTGATTTCAAAATTCTTGTTCCGCCACTGAGTTATGGTTAGTCCGTTATAAATGGAAATATGGAATTAATGTTTTTTTTAACGGCTGAATTAGTGGCTGATAAAAGAAGAAAAAAAAACCTACCTAACCTTAATTTACGTGAATTGAAAAACGAAGAGACGGAAATTTGCGATTCTTTCTCGGTTCTCCACCTCCACCGCTCCACGATTGTCGATTCCACGTAGACATCATTTTAGATGATTTATATGTTGTAATTTCGAAACTTTTTTTTTAGTTAATAAAATCGGCGTGGGGATGAGCCGCCTAGCTTGACTAGGTTCCAAACCCTTAAAACTTTGTGTTGTACTATTTAAAGTTTTTAACAGGGGCAAATTTTCAGACTCGCGCCCTGGGCATCCAAATTCTCAGGACCGGCCCTGACCGTGACCATTAGTCATCTAATATTTAGTCACACAACCTAATAACAGTGGCCATATGTACTAGCTTTTAGCCACATAACTAAGTAAAAAGCGTGGCCATTGCTCACATTTAGCCACGCATAAATTGTTTTGTTTTCTTTTAATTTACTAAGTAATAAAATCTACTCTTCCGTCACACAACATTATTTAAGCGTGGCCATACATTCCTTTTTGGTCACACGAATAAAAAATCATAAAAATTCCGTGGCCGTTTGGTGCATTTCGCCACTCTTTTTTAAGTGTGACAAATAAATGCCACATGTTTTTGTAAAACAGTGGCTAAAGCCACTGCACCTGATTATTGTTGTCACATAAACAAAAAAATACGTGGCTAAAAGGGTCCAAAGGCTATATATTTGGCCACGGGTACAAAATATGTGTGGCTAAAACGAGAATTTCTTACCTTTGGCCACGCTTTTTTCAAAACAGTGGCTATGCGTTATCAAAAAAACCGTGGCCAAAGCCACTTTTTGACGTAGTGATGTTAAATAATACCTTTTGAAAACTTTTGCATTCAAGACCTCATCGTCCGATTGGACAACCTTAAATACTCGTCGAAGCAATACCTCAAAGCAAAGTATGCCATTATACGAAAGGCCCCGATGCACTTTTGCAAATCGGTAAAACCAATCCTTCCTCTAGCATCCGTCCTTTGTTGGAACCAAGGAATCTCTTGTTGGATTTTGATGTGTCCGACTATCAATTAGTCAACGTAATCATAAAGGTACGATCCACGAGTTACAATCTGGACGACGAGCAAGTTATAATATTTGAATATTATATATTTAAATATTATTGATCACAGAACGAACATTAGGCAAATCATTGCTTTATCGAAACAATGATTATAATTTAATTGTTTGGAGAAATAATTTAAGGCGAAATAGAACGGTGATCGTTTAAGATGTAAACGATGATAAAAATTGTTAAAGCGGTTAACAATTTAATAAGGAAAATAATAGAGACGTTATTTCGATTATAACGTACACAGGGATTTAATTTATAGTGATAAATTAAATATCAGAAAAAGTAAAATTATTAAGATGTTAATAATTATTATCTGGATAAAAATGTTTTTAGATAAATTAGTTGCTAAAACATAGAGATTGATTTAAATATATATCTATCAGATATATTGGGTATGTTTCATACATATAAACTTTAACTGGTAATAATTGTATTAACAGTTAATGTTAGGATGCTTTCTTTGGGAAAAAGATAGTAATTTAGGGATCAGACTGTAACTTTGAAAATGCGTGAGCATCAGATCGTATACTCGATCTAGCTAATTGGACATCAAAACATAATTAACCGATTGTTTTATTGATCAACGAAGAACAATTACAATCAGTAAACACTCAGAAACAGACTTAGAGAAACACACTCAGAAACACACACTTAAGAGTAATCTCACACGCTCAGAACTATCAATTACAATGTCCAAACTTCTATATATATACCCAGCTGGCCGATCCATGTCCAAACCTCAGGTTCAGCCAGTCCGAACTCCAAGTTCGGACCAGGCTTGGCCAAGAGATATTTGACATGATCTTGAACATTGTTTGATACTTCACACGACGCACATATCCGATATAAAAAAACTCCCCCTCGTCGTGTGCAGTATTTCTTCAACATCATCAACTCTGTATTTTCAATCAAGCTCCCCCTTAAGTGTAGAACCCGTTCATCCAATGAAATGAATCTTCGAGCAAACACCTTCTCAACTTGATCGTAGCTTGATCTTGAATACTTGATGACATCTAGTGTATCTCTGGTTTTTTATCTACAGTTTCAGAAGACTTGAAGTTGTGATCTTTTGCACTTAAGCATCCTACATCGATATTTAAATAATCTTGGCGCAAATCGTTCTTTGAGACTCTAAGATAAGATTTTGAAAATTGAATTTTGTATCACGTGTTGATCAGATCAAAAAATAAAGCGGAAACAATTTTTTTTTTGGCTTTTAGAAAGTTTATATCAAAACAAACATAAAATCTTTTTGATTTTTCAAGGTTTATGCTAAAACACACCGAAAATCTTTTCGTTCTTTTCTGAAATGAAATAACATTGCAATACAAAATCAAACACTATTTTTGGTATGAGAAAGATCACTATATGGGATCATATTGATCATAACGCACTGCACTACACTTCAATTTCAATTAATTGAAACACATAAGTCATGCTGATTGCCGGTATAATTTGTCCATCTTAAACTCAGGCAGAATCATACTCATAACATCTGGATATGTTAAGGTATTGATTAGATTTGCTTTGACCAGTGTACCCCACACTATCAGACATAATCAGACATTTTCTGGTTTTCTTTCTTTTCCTTTTGTGTGATAGCACTTGTGATTTATCACAATGCATAATATTTTTCATGATATTGTCAACTATGTCCCATGCAAAAAAGAAATAAAAACATTAAATCTTCTACCTTAAGGTCGATCTTTCGATACGCAGATAAGGCCTCGGATTTAACAAAATAAGAAAATAAAACAGGTTGAAATTGTATAACTCAACAACAATCAGGTCGATACTCCCGTAGACGCAGAGAAAGTCCGATGAGTTATACGAAACACCAAAGAAAATAAAGCAGAATGTCAAACGAACAACGATCAGGTCAATCTTTCGATACGCAGAGAAAGACCGATCGTTTGACAAAATAAAGAAAATTAAACAAGTTTAAATCTTTGCAAAATGAACGCATGTATACACAGTGACTTCTCATTTAGAATTTCACACTTATTTTTCTTTTTGTGTCATGAACTATGCATCAAGATGTTGTCCACATGATCAAGCATTAGTATTTAGTGTATATCACATCTGAATACTTTCCAATTTGCCGAGCCTACCAAACATATCAATCAATGATCTTATGGCCCTTTCATCTACTCTAACCATGAGTCAGATACGTAAGCCAATGTACTATCATTTCCCAATGATCAATTTCTCACAATTTTATATTTTACATGTATTCACCTTCCTTATATATTTGGCATGTATACACCTTCTCCCCATAACATGTTTTTCTCAATACTCCCCCGTACTTACAATTCCCCCCTTAAAATGAAAACTCTATTTTTGGATTTTGATTTTACACAAGACTCTATTTTTTGGCGTTTCAAGAAAAACTTGTAAGTAAAGAAAAATGGATCAATCAACACGGATATCTTGCAATTTTAGAATTCAGAAAATTTGCAAATTCGATCATGAAATTTAAGTTATGTAGAATACTCCTCCAGTAACAATTCTGCAATCGTCGATAGGTCTTCTAGAGGTACCTGCACACTGAGTAAACTAATTAGTTCCCAAACGACCCGAAGCGAATCGCTTCTGGTCGACCAGTGTCCTGGTTTTGCTTTGAAACCACCTTAGGTTTCCATTGTTGAGATTTTGGTAATTCAACTTTTGATGAAATTGTCACAGGTGTCTGTGATGAGGAACCTACATTTTGATCTTTTTGAAACATTGGAACAAAACGTGTTTGTTTATGAAAGAATGTAGGCTCAACTTCATCAAAAACTCAGCCGTGTTCATCAAAGAACTTTGTTTTGGCAGGTTTACCAAAAACTGGTTTCTTATGAAACCTTTGAGAGGAATCAGCAGATAGTGGACAATCTTTTGCCATATGCCCAGGTCGGCGGCAAACATAACATATTCGTTTTGATTTGTCCCACTTTTGATGTACCTGCGAAGAACACATATGAATATCTCTAGCATGATTAGAATGGGAATCATATACCTAATGTCTGTGATCATGAACCCATTTGGATGTTGGGCTTTGAGATAAAGAACCATCAGTAGAAACTTGAGCTTTCACAAAAACTTCAGAAATCTTTCGAGCATCAACACAATAAAGAGGAAATTCTTTATCAGAGAAAAGCTGATCAGAACCTTTGAGCCTGTAGAATCTCTCAGGTTGAACCTTTTCAGCCTTAAAAACATCCTTCTTCACTTGCTTCAGCTTCAATTTCTTTAAATATTGAAATGATGATTCTGGAATCTGCTTATCTGTTACATCGTTTGCTTTAAAACCCAGACCCACATGCTTTCCAACAACTTTCTCCTCAGAATTAGAATGTCCATTCTTTGCTAATCGAGAAAATTCAACTTTCACTTCAGTCACATTCTGTTGATCATAAAATAAATCTTCTCATTAAAGTCAGGTGATAACTGAATTTTGTCACTTGAAGTAGCCGACTTCTCATTATCAGCAGAAGATGAACCAGATACAAAATTTGGAGCTGGAAGAATCTCAGATTTCTTTTCCTTCTGCTTCTTACTCTTCTTGTTCTTCTTTGTCGTCACAACCTTGTCTTCCTCAATAGTAGATGATGAGACTTTTGAATAATCAAATTCATGAACTTGCTCTTTCACTTCTTTGAAAGCTTCTTTAATTTGAGCAGGGGGTGATGCAGTTTTATCAAACATTTTCTCAAAATTTGCATCATTTCTAAAAAGCTCGTAAAAACTTGAGAATTTGAAACATTGTTAAGCAATCTGTTTGCATCCAGAACTTGAATTTTGAGATCAGAAATTTGTTGTTGAGCCTCAGCGAATTCCTTTTCTTTAGCTATCAAACGCTTCGCAACCTTGTGGGTTTCAAACTTTTGCATGCGAAGATTATCCAATCCTTCAAACAATTCTTTCTTCAATTTATCTTCATTTCTCTTTTGAATTTCCAGATTTGCAGTTTGAACCTTATTAACACTCACCAACGCCCGCTTTTCATCTAACAACTTTTCCATATCAATTTGATATGTTTCAAGTTTAACAGTCGATTCTTCAACATTCTTTGTAAGCAAATCAAGCTTAATCTTTGACTTTTCAAACAAATTTTGAAAATCAGTAGCAGTATCTTCTGCTTCAGCCTTCCATTTCATAACTTCTTTTACCAACTCATCCTTTTCTTCACATAACCATGCTTTTGCAGATTCGACATCCATTTTGTCTCGTTTAGAAATTTCTAAAACTTCATTCAGCATGTTGATCTCATTAGTCAAACACTCATTTTTCATAACCAATTCCTTTTCATGTTCTTTAGAAACATGCAGCTCTGAATTAACCAAAGTGAAATCCTCAGAAAGCTTTTGAATTTTATGCAAAAAATGATGCATTTTCTTTCAACAAACTTTTTCCAAATTTTCAGCAGATGCATAAGAAATTGGTGTTGAATCAGTATCTGAACTAGTATCTGAATAAGAATCATCTGACTGAACATGAGTAACAATTAAAGCTGATGAATCATATCCAAACCGTTGACCCCAATCAAAAACACCTTCATGTTGAGCTGTTAAAGCTATTGGCTTGTCTGAGTTACTAGAAGATGGTGAGGTAAAACCAGGCTTAGGTGATAAAGGAAAACTAGACTTCTATTGACATTCTTTGGCAAAATGTCCAAGCTTTGAACACTTGTAACACTTCAACTTTGACTTATCAAAACCTAATTTCTCACTAAAATCAGCAGTAGATTTGCCATGCTTCTGAAAAATCTCTTTGACCGATGACTCAGCATAGCATATTGCCAAGATAGATCTAACTCAGTCAGTTGATCATCATCAAGAGCATCAAAATCATCTCTGACTAATTGTGCATCAGCAACATTTTTGATAACCAAGCCAAAAGATGATGAGATTAAAGTAGCAATCATTTTGGTACAATCATCCATTGATTCAGCAGAAAAAACATTTTGATTTGAAGAGTTTGGAATTGTAAAATTACAACCCCGTGATGAACTGATATCAGAATTACCTGAAGCTTCGGCCAGAAAGGCAATATTTGGTGCAAAACTCAAAATTGGTTTAGATTTAGCATTCATACTTGTCGTATTCTCACCATGATATAACTCAGGATTCTGTAAAGTAGCAGTTGACTTCTTTGAATTTAACATTTCCATCTCTCTAGCATGAAGTTTGCCAGTAAGCTCGTGAAATGTCAATGTAGAGTAATCTTTATCATGTATGAGTAGCAGAACATAATTTTCCCACTTTTCAGGCAAAGCTTCCATAATCTTTTCTGTCAAATCAGCATCAGTCTTTTCAATACCAACAACCTTCAACTCACTGATTAGATGTGAAAACCGGGAAACCAGAGCAGTATGTTCTCATTGTCATAAAATTGAAAATTATCAAACTCTTTATTCAACACTTTCTTTCGACTTTTCTTGTAATCATCATTACCCTCACACCTTGCTAATAGAGCATCCCACAATTGTTTTGACTTCTTGCATGTGCTAAATTGATGTAACAATTCAGTGGGTAATGCCATTATAAGATAACCGAAAGCTTTTTGTTCTAGCTCATATGATTTCCTTTCAGCATTGTCAAAGGTATGAACTTCCTTAAAATCTCCTGCATCCGTCGGATGTTGATAGAGTTTCTCGATCGGAATCCACAAATCGATATCATTCGTGCTTATATAAGCAGAAAATCGTTGCTTCCAATTATGATAATCTTCCAATTTTAACAATTTTGGAACTTTCTGACTTGTTCCGATTTCATTATCAAAATTCAGCATTGTCTGGATTGCACTCTGCAGCGTGGAAAACGCATGATATTCCGACATTTTAAAAAATTTGAACTTCTGATCGGCCGAACTCTTTCCGGACTTGATACTGTGTTCCGAACCTTCACCGAATGTCGTCCGAGCCTAGATCAACAGGCCGAACTTCCACCGAATGTCAAAAGCTCCGATCTAGCACCAAGTGAACTCCGAACCTCAACCGAACTAGCTCCGAGCCAGAAATCACTCCGAACACTCACCGAACTTAGACCGAAAGCTGTCCGAACTTGAAGTTCGGGGCAGTTACTCCGAACCTATTCAGAAAAGTCCGAACCTCGACATTCTTTTTAAAAAACACGCGAAAAATGACTAATTTTGATGAAACTAGCTATTGTAGATCAGAAAAAACCGATAGAAAATAATGATTTAGGAACACTTTTGACACCGAAAACTCGATAGAATTGATGAAAATCACACAAACAAACTTTAAGAAAAAAACATCAAAAACGGTTCAAAGATCCGAAAATAGTAACCACAGATCAGTAGAGTGAACCAGAAAGCTCTGATACCACTTGAAAATGCGTGAGCATCGGATCGTCTACTCGATCTAGCTAATTGGACATCAAAAACGTAATTAACCGATTGTTTTATTGATCAACGAAGAACAATTACAATCAGTAAACACTCAGAAACATACTTAGAGAAACACACTCAGAAACACACACTTAAGAGTAATCTCACACGCTCAGAACTATCAATTACAATGTCCAAACTTCTATATATATACCCAGCTGGCCGATCCATGTCCGAACCTCAGGTTCGGCCAGTCCGAACCTTAGGTTCGGCCAGTCCGAACTCCAAGTTCGGACCAGGCTCGGCCAAGAGATATTTGACATGATCTTGAACATTGTTTGATACTTCACACGACGCACATATCAGATATCAACAAACTTATATTCATATAAATACATGTTTGATTTCAACCCTAATTACACAATTAGAAGCCTAAAAGTTTAACCCTGAAATCTCTCTGGTACCCTCCCCTGCGTAGACCTCTTACGATACCACCACCATCTCCGCTGGCCTCCGCCGTCCACCGCCGTCCACCACCCGACCGCCGCCGCTGTCCACCACCGGACCGCTGTCGTCGCCACTGTCTGCGACTGGACTGCCACTGCCACCGTCCTCTGCTGCCGGACCACTGCCGCACGCCACCGCCGCCTGACGCCGCCGTCGCCGTACGCCGCCGCCATCCCGTACCGTGACCCGTGTAACTGTTGTCGTGTTTTCTCACTTGGTGCTTTGACTAGCTCGAGTGTGATCAGGTTCGGGTTCTTCAAAGTTGTTTGAGCAAGTGATCAAAGGATTTCTGGCGAATCCGTTTGTCGATTTAAATTGTCTCATCTCGGTCTCGTCAAGGTTAATCTCTAAACACCCTATATATTATAATTGGATCACTGGTGTGGAATACCTGACTCGAGTAGAAAAATTTTGAAATTCACCGCTTCTGCATTGAATTATTAGTTGTAATATTATCTGATAAATGAATAAATATAAAATGAGATTTTATATTAAAAGTCAGAATTTTAATTTTGACCTAAACGAGTCGATGATTCCCAACAATTTTCTCTCAAGATCATTACTATTTTTAAAAATAGATCCCGACTCATACGAACACGTCGATGAAACAACTCACCAAGATAGGTTGGATTTTTCGAAAATAATCAGAGTCGTCTTCACGTCACGTTTGAGACTAGATCTTAGGGTCAGTTTTTGTTGGGCTCGTGCGTTTAGCCGTTGTTGATGACGATGAACAATCATTTGAAACATCATGTCGTTGGCCTCATTGGATGAGTCAGACGATGATGATGAATCAAAGATATCCATAATTTAAAGAGAATGGGTAGAAAACAATTGGTGGTGAAGATGAGTTAGAATGTAGAAGATATGGTGAATGTAATATTTATATTTTATGCGGTTGTGATACCCAACCCGTTTTGAAATTTCATGTTTTTTTATGATTTTCAGTAAATAAGCACCGAAACAATTTTTGGATATTTATATTTCTAAATAATGTTTTTTAGTGATCCATAATCGTTTTTCAAAGCAAAATATTTAACTAAAAGCTTTTGGAACTAATTGGGTTCCTCGAAACGAAAATTAAGCAATTTATGTTTTTTACGCGATTTCAGTACGCGATTCGTCGTCTACTGCAAAATCGCGTATTTGGACTTAATGTTTAAATTTGAGTATGTGATGAATCATATATCGAGTCATTCCGTACCAAGTTGAGTCTGGAAACGTTGGTGATTAACCTAAAAGTGATGCGTACGTTAATTTGCTCGAAAACGCGTTATGTTTGATTAACTGTTTGATCACAATTCAATATATGGCATGTTTGTTGATGCATAATTCTAGGTCGTCATGTGAAGTATCAAATACAAGACAAAGTTGCAAGTTTATGATGTTGTCCGAACTAGAGGTGAACTGCCAGTTCAGACTCACACAAACATGTTCGAACTGGCAGTTCGGATAATCGTGGATTAGCATAGTTTGTTTATCTAATTATAGCTTGTCTTGTATAGAGTTAAAGACTTCTTATCACATTCTACACCTTTTGTGTGTGTTTTCTATGTGGATTTTCTCTCAATCTTAATAATACAAATTTCATTTGTATTTACATTTTGATCTCATTTCATCTCATAATCACTAGATTAGCAAACGATCCAACGCTCACGCTCTTTCAAGTGATATCAGAGCTTTCTGGTTCATTTGCTAATCAAATTGTAGTGTTTTTTTTTGAGTTTTTCTAGAGAGAAAAAGTGGGTTTTTACGAGATTTCATCAAGTTTCATCAAGTTCGAGAGCTTTTTGTGTTAAAATTGATTTCAGTCCGTTCCTATTGTATTTTCGTTGCCTACTGCTGAAAATCTCATTCAAAAATACCGAAAATCACAAATTTTAGAGAAAATACGGTTTTGTTCGTCTAAGTTCGTATCATGCTTTTTCAGTTCGGGTAAATAACCGCTCTGAACTCACAGTTCGGATAAATAAGTGCTCCGAACTCATAGTTCGGATCAAGTTCGGATTCAGTTCGGCTCAAGTTCGAATATTCTATTCAGTTCGGATTAGGTTCGGCTACTTTCAAGTTCGGATTTAGTTCGTCCATCCGAAGTCAAGGTTCGGCAGAGTTCGGATATGCTATATTCAGTTCGGATTTACTAAAACAGTAATCAATATTTTTGGGTGGTTTACTAAAACTGACGTAACTTGAGAACCGTTAAGACTTACGGGAGCTAATACCGGCCAAAACGACCGTCTTGGAGAGATCTACACTTTTACTGCCTAACGGCTAGTACCCTCCATTTTAACCCCCAAAATCCACTTCTAAGACCTTCGTTTTTGGGTTTGAAGTTTTTGGAGTGTTAGTTTTTGGTTTTGGTAAATAGTTATTCAAGCACATTGAGCTGATTTTTCATATATTGTTCAAAAATGAGTACATCACAAGCTAGTCCCATGATACCTACATTGATGAAATGGAAAGATTATCATGAATTTTTTTATGTAATATTAGATATATATATCAACTTTAACAGCACAAGAAAGGAAATACACACGGCATCAAGTCGTCATGCCGGGGAGGCGGGTAACAAGCTGCGCCGCCAGCCCTTTTTGAATAGCAAAACCTAGACGTATAAAAACAAAGTCCTTCATTCTAGAGGTTGTACTATTCTCGTGTATGACCCTTTGGATCCACTTCAACGTGGCCACCGCCTCTGATTCAAGATGACCGAAGGTATCAAACGCGAAGGAAACAAACACATGTTGGTTTTCAATACACGCTTTCTCGTGCTTGTTCACCTTCCCGGCAACCGCTTTGGAAGCCGCTTGCCCAGCCTTGAAGGTACTGGCCCTCAGCCCCACAAGGGGAGAAACCCCTGTATGATCGACGCATGCATGTTTCCCATTCTTCCACCCGAAAACAAGGACGTCAGCTGGCCTGAGAGTTGAACGACCATCCGCAGGATCCGACAAAAAATTAACGGGGGCCTCCTTCTTGGCCGAGGTCCCAGCCCGTACGAAGATGTCAAAAAGAACGTCCCGAACCATGTCATGTCTGTATTTAAACCCAGGGAGCTCTTTGCAGTGAACAGCGTACTCGCCGAACGAACCGAAACACGCCTTGTTGCAGACGGGGTATTTCTCGTCCATGGGAAACAGAGGAATCATGAGCCGATATTTGAGAATCACCCGGTACTCAACAGGCGACATGTGCTGCCCCAACCCATCAATGGGGAGGGCGTGGAGGAAATCATGTGCATGCGGCTGACGGAGGCATTCCCAAACGACCTTTTGTCTGACAGTCATTCCATAAGTGGTTTCCATCTCAAGCATGTTTTTACTAAAGAGGGCACTCGCCAAAACGTGTTGGGCTTTTGGAGGGGTAGTGTCCTTGATAGTGAACCGCTTAGATCAAAGCCCGGAATAGTGTCATGGAGACCAGCCAGAGCATCCTCGTAATCAAGGCCCATACCACAGACCCCACTCCCCTGTAGGATATGGTCCTGTAGCGCCCAGGATTGTGCTCGCGAGGCGGCGAAGGCGTACGACGACGCCTCGACCACCGAATAAACCCCGAGGCCCCCGTGCCGAATCGGTAAAGAGGCAAGTCGCCATTGAAGGTCCCCAAAGAAGGGGCCACCACACACAACAATGTCCTCTACAGCCGACCGCAGGACCTTGTCGAAGCCACCCGCAGCTGCCCTCATGTGGGTGGGGGGGGGGGTAAGTTCTTAACCCGAAGAGAAGCTTGGCAATACCCATACACGAACGGAGCAGGAGAAGTTCACATTGCGGGTCGCCGAGCTTAGGGAGGAGGCGTATAAGATCTGCCGCGATAGTAGCTCTTCTCGCGGCAAACTCCTGTATAAACTGGTTGTCACGGCTGACCGGCCCCCCGAGGAGTTTTACCCCCTTGGAGGGTCGGCTAATATCTGTAGGGAAAAGCCCCGGCCGGACCTTCCCCCCATCACAGGACGGCCAAACGAGCTCCATCTTTTTAATGTTAAGCGCCAAACCCAGAGGCGGCCCCTTTTCGTTAATGATCCCGAGGGCCTTAGCGACCTCCCCGGCATCCCCAATGATCATACCATCATCGAGATACCACACATGGAGCAACAAGTGGCAATTGTCCCGAATAAGATGTGCAAGAGGGTGCAATACAAGGGAAAACAGAAGGGGCCCCAAAGGGTCACCTTGCTGAACCCTAGTAGTGGCCCAGATGTGGTCATCCCCCAGGTATAATTGGGCCGGCTGGCCATATAGAAAATCAACCCATGGCGAAATAGACGGACTCCTTAGCCGGACCTCGCGGAGTAAAGACGAACGATCGACCAAGTTAAAAGCGTTAGAGAAGTCTACCGTGAGCATAGCAAGGGACCCATCAAGATGTCGTTCCCCCATAAGGCGATTAACACTATGAAGAATAGCCTCAGCACCACCCGGCACTCCAACCCTGAATTGGAAGTCATTAAGGTACTTCGTCATATCATTACAAACCCCCTGCATGGCAACCTTAGAAACCAACCGCCTCCAAATGGTGCCAACAGCAATAGGCCGAATCCCGTTATCAGGCTTAAGGAGTGGCGTGAGGGGGGCTGAGGCAATAAATTCAGCCAAACCGATCGGGCATTTCCCTCCTAACCAAAGATTAACGACCGACGTGATGACACCCAAAAGGTCCTTGGCAAAGGCCGACCCCTCCCCGCACAGGCTATCCAAAATGTGCTGGGCTCTCAGCCCATCCCTCCCGCACGACGTCCCTTTGGGAAAAGATTTAATACACTCAAGAACTCGGTCGACATTCGTAACAAGCGGGGGCTCAGAGAAGGGACAGATGGCAAGGACGAGGGCGGGAGGCGTGGGTGCTTAGCCTCAAGGGCGCGTGTGGTTTCCGCGTTGTACGGGGCCACCCCAGAAGAAGAAAGCACCTTCACGGCACGGTGAAATGGCCATCCACGATCTTCCTGAGACGCCGCCTGGTGTTGGGCGGCACGCGATCATCTTTGACGGACGCGGCACTAGGAGGGCCCAAAGCCCCCGCCCTAGGACCGTCTAGAATGCCTTTAACCAACCCGTCCTCGCTCACCCAATCCGCTAAGGAGGTCATGATGGACCGACACTACAAAGCTTTACGGTTCCCAGAGCGACAATCCTGCCGAGTCTGGGGTCTGAAAACCTGCAAAGTGCACCGAGGGAGAAGAAGCAGTCTCACCCAGGCGTCATCAGAACCAGGTTGGGCAGCCACCCTAAGGAGGGCGGACTTAAGGGTCTGGGAGAATGCCAACCGAAAACTATGGGGAATGCACTTGACAGTAGTAATGCGGGCCTTAAAGACCCGATCCAGAAGCCCCCCGTCTAAAGAAAACGAACATCTAAGGTTGGGCTCGGCGACAGGGGGAGACGGCTTAGGAATCCCAATAATATGAATATCAGGCCCATCACCAGAGGCGGCCCATCGGACAACACTGTCGTGGTAGTAGCAACCACGACTCAAGGCATTAATCTTCATGCACCGCCCGCACATCCAAAACCCGCAGGCTTTTAAGGCCCCATCTGTAGCTGAAAACACACCGACATCAGACGCCAACACATCCCGGATGTTGTCCCGACGCTCATCTGTGGAGAGATGAAAGGTTTTGAGGTGCGAGATGAGCCGGGAAATCCCTTTGGAACCAACCGCACCATCCGGACAGCAATGAAATAAACGCAAGGGACACTGAACAGAACCACAATACGGCACCGAGGTGGATGCCATAAGAACTTGCGGCACGAGTAAACACGCGAGAAAGGGCAAAGGGTTACGAGACCACACCGGGAAAACCAACAGAGGTTGGCGATCCCCGGACACCGGCAGAGAAAGTCACATCACCGCCACCCTAGAGGGGGGTGAGCATGCCGGCAGAAGGTTTTAAAAAAAATTATAATAAAAAAATAAATAAATAATAATAATAAATAAAAAATAAATAAATAAATATATAAATAAATAAATAATTTAAAATTAAAAAAGCTGGAAAATAATTAAAAGAAATAGAGAAAAGGGAGGGGGGTGTGGCCAAACAGGGAGTTCGAGGATGTGCAGATGGGGTTCGACAGGGAGGGTTCGGAGGGGGTGAGGGGGGTCGCTGGGGGAGGTTCGGCAAGGAAGGGTTCGGATGGGAGAGGTTCGGACGGGGCAAAGGGGGTTCGATGGAGTTCAGCCTCAACGGTCGAAACGCAAAGGAGAGGGGGGAGACCGGAGAAGGAAAGGGGGTAGCGGGTGGTGATGGTGAGCGGAGAGGATGGCAGGGGGGGAGACCGGCTGCAACAGACGGCGGATGGCGGTGGATGAGAGAGTAGCGACAGAAGGCAGGGGAGAGGAGGGCTCGACGACGAGTGGAATCGCCGGAGGTGAGAGGGTGGACGGGAGAGAGGGTAGAAGAGGAAGGAAGCGGCAGTGGACGAGAAGGCTACGGTAGAGGGGGGTAGGTGAGCGGCGACAAGCAGGAATCGCCGGAGGCTCTTAGGGTTGGAATCGCCGGATACTGATTGGAAAGTTGATTTTGAGATTTACATCAACAAACATTTCAAATATTTTTGGAATATAATCGATAAGCAATTCAAGTGGCCTACTTGTGGAAGATGAGATGTAATAATACATTGACATCTTTCTCTAGAAGAAAGGATTATACAAATAATGAAGAAAAAGCAAGAGACATTATCAAAGCTGCTCTTTCAAAAGAGTTATTTCTTGAAATCACAAGGTATTACATTGCTAAAGATAAATGGAATGCATTGAAAGAAAAATGAGAGACATGTGCACACATTCAGATCATGAAGGTTGGTTCAGACTCTATTGATTCAAAATCATATGGTTCAGCATCTAGTGGTTTAGAATCAGAAAGTAATGAGTTGTCAAACAAAAGGATTGTGATACTATTTTCAAGACTAAACAAATTAATGATTATGTAATTGATTCTGATTCTGAAACAAGTTCATGTGTGATACATGATAAAGAGGATGATAGTGATATACAACAAATTTCAAAGGAAGTTTTTTTAATGTGTTCAAGGTGTCTTGAACTTGCTAAGATCAACAAGAACTTGATGAGATAAAAGGATGATTTGATTGTTAAATGCGAAAAAACTAAAGCTGAAGCTAAAGAAGTTGCAGAAGATTTTGAAGCTTTATTCAAAAGGGCTTATCCTGTTCAACAGAAATATGAAAAAGCTAATCAGATTGTTGTTGAAGCTGTTGAGAAAGTAATTACTCTCCAAGAAGAACTTTCAAAGCTTCGTGATGAAAATGTTCTTTTCTGAGATAAGAATGAAGTGTTGACACAAGATATTGATATCTTCAAGATGAAATGGGAGAAGGTTACCGAAGAGGTATTAGCAGAATGTGAAATTAGAAAGCGGTAGACATATGAATATAATTATCTCAATGAAGAATTCATTAAGTCACAAAAATATCTGTTTGCTGCTCAACAGAAAATTTCTGAATTAAAGTTGAAAATTCTATTACAACGGCAAGTCAAGAATTGCAATTTGTCGCCTACATTTCTGAATTTATTGTACAAGAAGGACATAAGTGATGATAGTTCGAAAAAAGATGATATTCACAAGGTTCCTCACCGGTGGATTTATCTGAATTTTCATATGTTTCTCTTAATTCGAAGGCATAGTTGCATGATTATTCTAAATTTATCACTCCATCTAAGCAAAAGAAATATAAGTCTGAGAAAAAGAAGAAGAATTTGGGTGAAGCTCCAAAGTTTGATTCAAGATCAATATGTTTGGAAGACGAAAAGAGTTTTGATACAGTTGAAAAGTCTGAAAGTATTTCATCTGAGAAAGAAGCAATTAAATCTTTGGTGCGTGAGAAAAAGCTAAAGGATATTAAAGCTAAATATACAAGAAGGGCTAAAGAAAGGAATGTTTCTAATCCTAAAGTTGAGTCATACAAAATTCAAGGGTTTAAGCACAAAGGGTTGGGTTATGAAGTCAAGGATGTTTCAGTGCAATAGACAACACAGAAGCAGAAGAAAGTTGTTGTTAAGCCTGTTCCTCAACATCAACAACAACCAAAGAAACAATCTGCTAAACCTGTTCAGACACAGCAAAAGCAAGTTCATCAGAAGAAGCCAAATGTTCCTACATCAAGAAATGGTTGTTATCATTCTGGAGGTTCCTTGAGTGGTTCTTATTACTTACCACAAAGATCATCTCCTAGGTATGATTCATCTGAAAATTTCTTTGATTAATTTGCTTATGATCATTCTTTTGGTTACTACGATTCTCCTGCTGCGAATTATAGTTGGAAACCAAAGAATTTTTTTCAAAATCTCACCAATGATTCGTGAAAGAATTTGCTATGCATGTCGTCGACCTGGACATATGGTTGCAAATTCTCCGACGACTGCATATGTTCATAAAAATGCAAAACATGTGGATAAAAATGGTAAAAATTTTTATGAACCATGGTCCCCGAAACTTAAAACAACTAGTAAGTTGTCTTCGTCAAAGACGCCGATTGAAAATTTTTCAGGTTCTAATAAAGAGTTAAAATCTTCAATGATATGGAAACCGAAAGTTGTTTCCAAGGCCAATACAAACTATGTGGAAGACACCGGGTGACTTGATCTTGTTAAATCGGGTCGATCCCAAAGCATCTAATGTTGGTGTCACCAGGTATTTCAGGAAGACCTTTCGGTGATTGGAAAATTGTTGATTGTGAAATATCTGTGATAACTTAAATTGAACTTTCAAATCAATTTTGTTTTCAGAATGCTAAAACACAAGTATTCGTGTTGGTTGATCAATTTCTGTTCATTTTTCACTCCCTCTCATTTTAAGGGGGAGTTTGCTTTTACAAAAATACAAATATAGTGGTGCTGTTTTTCAAATGTTAAAAATGAAAATCTAAAATAGAGTTTGTCATTTTTAGGGGGAGAAATTTGAAATGACAAAAACATTGAAAAATGCAAAATCCAAAATTATTGAAAAATGAGAAATTATATCCGATATGATTGGGAAATGATGGTTCGTTGCTGACGATGTCTGATTTATGGATAAACTAGGTGAAAAAGCCATAAGACCGTTTTTCGATGTGCTAGGTAGGCTTGACAAATCAGAATGTATACGAATGTGATATACACTAAATCTGATGCTTGATCTAGTGGACAACATCTTGATGCATATCTCATGATGTATCAAGAAAAAGATATCTGAAAAGAAAATGAGAAGTCATTGTGTATATGTGTGTTCATTTTCCAAAGATTTAAACTTGTTTGATTTTCTTTGTTTTCTCAAATAATCGGACTTTCATTGCGTATTGAAAGACCGACCTGATTGTTGTTCATTTGAGGTTCTGCTTTATTTTCTTGGTGTTTCGTATAACTCATTGGACTTTCTCTGCGTGTACGGAAGTACCGACCGGATTGTTGTTGGATTATATAATTTTCAACTTGTTTAATTTTCTTATTTTGTTAAATCCGAGGCCTTATCTGCGTATCGAAAGATCGACCTTAAGGTAGACGATTTAACGTTCTTATTTCTTTTTGCATGGAACACAGTTGACAAAATCATGAATACAATCACTATGTGTTAAATCACAAGTGAAATCACAAAAGTGTGATAAGCAAAAGCATACCTGAGTATGTCTGATAGTGTGGGGTACACTGGTTAATGCAAATCTAATCAATACCTTAACATATCCAGATGTTATGAGTATGAAGGCTTGATCTTGATGCATGATAGTTGATAAAGGTGAAACTTTTATGGTAGATCTAGGTTTTAGATGAGTAAATCTAGTTGCTTGATCACGACAATGAATGTAAATTAGTGTTTATATAAATAATAAATAATTATGTGTAGAAAATAGATATTTTACATGTAATAATACATCATGTAGGATAATAAATTGAAGCATGAATAAATATATGACCTACTTGTATAATTTGGATGCTTAGAATGTTATGTAATGTGATCATTCTTGCATCTTAGGCTGTTGCATGAAAAATATATATGTGTGTCGTTGTAAAATAAATATTCATGTTAATAATCATTTGCATCGTCGCATGATCTAGTGTTATGTTTATTTTACAAGATAAGATTTATATTTACGTCATCACTTAAATAAATCACCAACGACTCATTGAGTCGTTTGTGTTGGTCATGTCATTTCGGGTCGTGGAAATTATTTATTTATTTATTTCTCTATCTCATTTGGTCGTCAATGTCATCTTCGGGGTTTAACCGTCTCGTTTCTTGATGTTATTTTTCATTCATGTCTCCAATACCAGGTGAGTATTCATAGCTCCTTTTCTCTTTATCGCTTTTAGGTGTAACATGTACCTTATTCAAAACCCATACTCGATATATTTACTTCACTAAAAAATTATATGCGACTCCATGCATGTTATGTATGTTTCAATATATTAGACTTGTGTGATTTATTGCTGTGGTTGTGCTCATACTCATACTCTATGATGTACCAATAAATATACATATTTTATCTATATATATCCCCTGCGTAATGGGATAAAACTGACTAACTATCATAAGAAAACAATGTTTTTGTGATCTTTGTAGTTTTTTAGGTCTATTCAAGCCAAAATCACAAAAGGAGCGAAAAATGAAAAAAACCAGATAAAAAATCAAAGATGATGATTCTTGGACTTCGACACGCCCCGTGCTAAGCATGGCACGACCAGTTCCAAACTGCCAGTGAAGCCCTGAAAACCTTCTAATAGACACGGCCTCGTGCCACTAAAGCTCCCTGCATAACACACGCCCCCCCCCCCCCCTGCACAGCACGGCCCCGCCTGCATGACACGCCCCGTGTCATTCTCTAGAAGCTGCCTATAAAAGGAGGGTATCCCCTTCATTCCAAACCGCTCAGAGCTCCCGTTCACTCTCCTCCCCCTAGTTTATACCACATTTTCTTTTTTTGAGCCACTTTGTTTTCGTGTTCTTGTGTCTTCTCGTCAAGATTGTAAGAACTTAAACTTTTGTTGATAATGAAATGTTATTTGTCTATAAATCGTTCATATTCTCTTAAGCATATCTTTAGGACATGATTAGTGGCCGAATTCTAACACTCGTTTGGGGATAAGCATATCTTTAGAGGGTTGGTAAACTGTTTTTGTAAGCTTGCTTTGGGGTGAACTAATGACTTTGTAAAAACTCTTTTAATTGAAAGTTTATTATTGATTTCTATGAACAATTGGCCTTTACGTATCACAGATCATTTAAGGAGTCGAAATCTCATCAACCAGACTTGTGGCACCCGGTTAGGGGACGATGCATGATCCTTCGAGTGACTCATGCCCCATGCTACATGATATGTTCGGCGTCCTTATGGTCTATGTAAGCAAACCCAACTGACCACGCATGTGCTGGGTGAAAGTATCGAGTTGGGAAAAGGGTTGGTAATATTTTGTCACTTCACGGAAGCCGAAATGTTACGTATTTGCGAACTTCGCTCTGGTCATGCCGGACGCATATGCGCAAGAGCGGTATGCGGAAGAAACAGAACTTAGTCCCTTTAAAAGATCATTTTTTAATAAAATCTTCCGGCACGCAGGGTTATTCCCCTACTGGTTCTTGATGGCATGTCAAGTATGATGTGTTGCCTGAGAGGGGGCCCCATAACTAAGTGACAATAGATTCACTATATTTTTTTGCCAGGAACACAGTTCCCCGGGGTTCGTACTTCTCGCAAACAATCGCCCGGGAGAGTAGTGATACTAGATTTGAGGCTGAGAGGTGGTCTAGTTGTCTGTTGCTTAATAATCTTACGAGAATAGTATAATTTCCGGGTTGCCAACATTACCACTGAAAAGTCCCACGAATGATATTTTCTTCGACCGAGTTGACCAAGACACACCTTCTATATTATATTATTTTTCTTATCTATATATATATATATATATATATATATATATATATATATATAGATATATATATAGATATAGATATACTAACTCTTCACTTGAAGAGTGCAGGTTAGACATCAGCAACGGTAAGGTAACAAGAGCCCTCATTTTCATTTGTGTCTTTGATTTACCCCGATTCAACTTACCACTACTATACTGCTCCACGATGGTGCATTTGCCCGTGAATATGGTGAAATAGTAGTAGTCTAAGTAAATCAAGTTTATAAATTTAAAGGCTAAATTCTAAAAAAGATGTCCCAAAATAATGCAATATTTTATATACACCACAGTCACACCACTCTACGCGTAATCATTAACACTAAAAAGGTTGGGGTAACAATAATAGATCTATTTGCTTGACCGCCCACCTTACTTGACCGGTAATTGGCTTAGGTGGTGTCTTGATCACACACAACATAGATTGATTTTTTTCTATACCAAATATTCTGGTTGCTACTAATTTTTGTTTTTCTTTCTGATTTCAGGTAGTGCTTGAAAATACAACCCCAAGAAGTATTGGATCCACAACCTGAACCAAAACGATTTCTTCATAGCAGACTCCGATCTCGTTCCAAAACTACAGCTGAAGTCATCAAAAAGCCCATCTCGATGTCTAACGAGTGAACCGTAATTGACTACTTAAGACCAAATGCAATCAATTTTGGTGCTGCCATTGCCCCACCTGGTGTTGATGCTAACAACTTTGAAATTCGACCTCAGCTGGTGCAAATGCTCCAAAATTCTGCAACCCTCACGGTTTGCCCGACGAAGACCCTCACTCTCACATCACAAACTTCCTCGATGTTTGTGAAACATTCAAGTCTAACGGAGCCTCTAACGACGTCGTTCGACTTCGCATGTTTCCTTTCTCACTTAAGGACCGTGTGAAAACATGGCAGAGCACTCTGCCCAAGGGTTCCACCACCACTTGGGATGAGCTTGTTCAGAAGTTCTTATACAAGTAGTTCCCGCCTGCCAAGACAACCAAACTCCTCACAGAAATCAACTCATACACTCAAGAAGATGGAGAATCATTGAACGACATGTGGGAACGCTTCAAGGAACTCTTGAGGAAATGCCCTCACCATGGTCTCCTGATTTTGCAGCAGATCTCGATCTTCTACAATGGTTTGAACCCACAAACCCGCTAACTTCTCAATTCCAACTCTGGTGGCATTTTAGGGAATGGAAGTCCTGAGGAAGTCTTCTCCAAAATTGAAGAAATTGCTCAAACCAGCTTTCAGTGGCACACTTCTCGCAATGCTAAAGAAAAAGCTCTATGCACTCTCTCGACAAAGCTACCGCACTCGAAGCTCAAATTGAGGCTTTAACCTCAAAAAGTCAAGAAGCTCAAGACGTGCAAATCTGCAGACTTTTCCACAAAGTGTGAAGGGTGTACAAGCCCACATGAAAACTAGAGTTGTATGGTGGATGGTAAGCCTGAAAATGCCAATTTCGTACAAAACCAATCCCGCCAGCAGGGAGCATAGGGCAATAATTATGAGTGAAGGAACAATCAGAACCCTGGATGGAGAAACAACGGGAACAAGTAGCAACCAGGTAACAGTCAAACTTTTCGCAGTAACCGAAGCAAAATAACAACTACCAAGGTAGCAGTTCGTCTGACGGGCTCACCTGCATTGAAGAATCCATATCTCGGATGTTCGCAGAAGATGAGAGGAAAATGAAAGAGAAGTTCAGAAGCAATGATGCTGAGCTTCGAAACCAACAAACCTCTATTAAGACACTCGAGAAACAGCTTAGACAGAGAGCCAAGACAGTAGGAGAAAGAGCCCCAGGTTCCCTCCCTAGAAACATAGAGACCAACCTCAAAGCCATGGTTAATGCCATCACGCTCCGTAGCCAAAGGGTTGGCCCCGAAGAAGCTGCTCCGAGCAAAGAAACAACAAACCCACCTCTCCAAGCACAAACTAAAGCACCTATCCCTGTAACAGTTGAAAAAGACATGAAAAGCCCGAAAGTTCCATATCTAAGCAGGCTAAACAGAACCACGAATGAGGAGCAGTTCGGTAAGTTCGTGAACCTTCTGAAACAGTTACATAGTAACCTACCTCTTGTAAAAGTTCTTTCACAAATGCCGAAGTACACAAAGTTCATGAAAGACTTCCTGACCAACAAGCGCAAAATCGTCGAACTCAACTCTGTCAGCCTATGGGAAGAATGATATACCATTCTATCAAGCAAAATTCCCCGATAGCAACTAGATCATTGTAGCTTCACACTACCCTACGTTGTTAGGGATATCGCGGTTTCAAACGCACTTGTGGATCTAGGGGCCAGCATAAACCTTATGCCATCCTTCATGTTCAACAAGTTGAACCTTGGTAAACCCACACCTACCAGGATAAGCATCCAGCTGGCTGACAGGTCAGTTAAGTATCCTTCAGGAATAGCTGAGAACCTCCTGGTTAAGGTAGGAGAGTTCGTCTACCCCGCTGACTTCGTCGTCCTCGATATGGAGGAGGATAAGGAGGTGCCACTCATCCTCGGAAGGCCATTTTTAGCAACGACCCAAGCACTGGTGGACATGAGTAGCGGCACTTTAACGATCAAATTCGGTGAAAAGGAAGCAACCTTTGACGTAGGAAGGAAAGTGGATGGTACCTTACAAGTGGTGGATTGTATCGAGTCGGGTCTGGACTTCGCTTATCAGAGGATGGTAGAAGCCTCTCCCCCACTATCATCGTTCTAGACCCAGGACTACGGGTCTAGCCAGCAGACCCGTAAATAAACATGGTGCGCCATGGCGGCTCACCATGGATGTCTAAGGTAAAAGCTCAAAGAATAGTACGGAATTCAACAAACACATCTTCAGGACGGTCAGAATTCCGCCCCTTCCTTTTCTTTTTACTTTTATTTTAGATGACTATCGTAGTTTAGATTAATAGATTAGTTTTCTTTTCAGTACTAGTAGTATTAGTACTGGAGATCGAGGTTCGCCTTGTGTAACTCTGAAACATCAGATCAACATAAAATACTCTGGCTGCAACACGGGCGGATTTACCGGATCTTCAGGAAATATTTTATAGTTTAAATTTAGTATTGTAGGAATAAGGACGAGCAAGGTTGGAAAAAAGGCAGAAATCAGCAACTCAGGCTAAGCAGATCAGATCCAGGAGCAAACCACTCGTGTCTGAGAGATAAATTAGTCACAGTTTCTTTCCCCTTAAAGTTATCTAATTTACACAATTGCTTTCTTTTGCAAAAATAAGCACATTGAGGGCAATACGCAATTTAAGTGTGGTGATGGGATCAATCAATTGCTGGGAATACGCAACACTAAGCTTTTTGCCTCGTCTAGGAAATTTTTTCTAAAATAAGCCAAACTTTGCCCTTTTAAAAACCAGTAAAACTTGCTTATAAACCATAAGTCACATGAAATAAAAACTATGTTTTCCAAACAGAAAAGATTCATAATCCATTTGCATTATTCGAGTATAGATGATGTCTTTTTTGGTACAGCAAGAAGAACCGAAGCTATTTTTATGCAACCGGTACTTCAAAAAATTTTCTCACATTTTCAGTGAGTGATCGAGCCAATCACATGTACATAACTAACAAGCTCATCCTTCCTAAAAATAGTGAGAAACCAAGTAAGTTATTCAAGCCAAACTTTGTAAGGGCATACGACCGAAGATGGACAAAGTTGAAAAACATGTTTTCATGTGAATAAGGCACCTAGGAAAACCCTTTTTCTCTCTTTAAGCCCAAATATTTCATCTCCCCTAGTTAACCCCCTTTGAGCCTAAGCCTTTCGTTTCAAAAACGCGCAAACTTTCTGCACACCCAAAAACCCCTTTTTTGGCACCCGAACAGTCTTTTTCTTTTTACACCCCCCTTATTTTCGCAAAACAACGATTTTGAGGAAAGTTTTTATAAGTGACCTACCTATTTTCAGAATACGATGTCAACCACCCGGATAAATTGCTGCAGAAATTCGTCTACAAAGGAAGATGTCTATTTGTCTAAAAAAATATATTTTGTGTTCTTTTTGTTTCTGGAAATAAAAGGGCAAAAGCTCTTTAGAGTTATCTCCCCAGGTAACAACCCAACTCAAAAATGCAAACTTTTCCGAAATTTTTTTTCCAAGTTTTGCAACCATTTAACCCTTTTTACATCACTTCCAAACCCTTAACCTTAGCCTACCCTTAAAACCCTTAAGCCCCCATGATGATCACATAGATTTTGGTGAGATCTGTGGCGGATCAATCCCTTCACAAGCATATGACCCTTGCTTGATTTGACCTTGGTACGAGTGACCACTCAAAGTCCGTACATATACTAACCCCTGAGAGTCGAGTGATCCCTTGTGAGGTGTACATAGTTGCATGAATCTAAACTTTATAGTAACCTTGTCTGTAGCTTTTAGTACTTCAATAAAAATATAATAAAATAACCAACAGGAGAGAAAAAACAAAGTAATTGGAAGATATGTTTTTAGGCAAGAGACCGGTTCATGGCATGTCAAGTAATAATCAGGCATAGGCAAATGAAGGCTATTTTCAAAGTTTTCTTGAGGACAAGCAAAAGCCTAAGTGTAGGGATGTTTGATGTACCAATAAATATACATATTTTATCTACAAATATACCCCGCATAATAGGATAAATCTCACTAACTATCACAAGAAAAACAATGTTTTTATATTCTTTGTAGTATTTCAGGTCTTCAAGCCAAAATCATAAAAGGAGCGAAAAATTAAGAAAACCAAATAAAAAGATCAAAGATGGTGATTCTTGGACTTCGACACGCCCCATGCTAAGCATGGCACGGCCCCTGCCCAACTGCCAGCGAAGCCCTAAAAGCCTTTTTACAGACACGACCCCGAGTCGCTGAAGCTCTCTGCACAATATATGCCCCCCCCCCCTGCATAGCACGTCCACGTGCCTCTGCATGACACGCCCTCGTGCCTCTGTTGCTTGTATGACACGCCCCGTGCCCCTGCATGAGACGCCCCGTGTCATTCTCTAGAAGCTGCCTATAGAAGGAGGGTATCCCCTCCATTCCAAACCGCTCAGAGCTCCCGTTCACTCTCCTCCCCCTAGTTTATACCACGTTTTCTTTTTTTGAGTCACTTTGTTTTCGTGTTCTTGTGTGTTCTCGTCGAGATTGTAAGAACTTAAACTTTTGTGGATAATGAAATGTTATTTGTCTATAAATTGTTCATAATCTCTTAAGCATTTCTTTAGGCCATGATTAGTGGTCAAATTCTTACACTCGTTTCGGGATAAGCATATCTTTGGAGAGTTGGTAAACTGTTTTTGTAAGCTTGCTTTAAGGTGAACTAATGACTTTATAAAGACTCTTTTAAATAAAAGTTTATTATTGATTTCTTTAAATAATCGGCCTTTACGTATCACAGACCATTTGAGGAGTCGAAATCTCATAAACCGGACTTGTGACACCCAGTTGGGGGACGATGCATGATCCTTCGAGTGACTCGCGTCCCATGCTACATGATACGTTCGGGGTCCTTATGGTCTATGTAAGCAAACCCGGCTGACCACGCATGTGCGGAATGAAAGTATCAAATTGGGAAAATGGTTGGTAATATTTTGTCACTTCATGGAAGCCGAGATTGTACGTGTTTGTGAACGTGGCTCTGGTTACGCTAGAAGCATATGCGCGAGAGCGGTATGCGAAACAAACGGACCTTAGTCCCTTTAAAAGATCAATTTTATAATAAAATATTCTGGCCCGCAGGGTTGTTCCATTGCTGGTTCATGATGGCATGTCGAGTATGGTGTGGTGCCCAAGAGGGGGCCACATAACTAAGTGGCATTAGATGCACTATATTTGTTTTCCAACAACACAGTTCCCCGGGGTTCGTACTCCTCGCAGACGATCTTCCGGGAGAGTAGTGATACTAGATTTGAGGCTGAGAGGCGGTCTATTTGTCAGGTGGTAAATAATCTTACGGGAATAGTATAATTTACGGGTTGCCAACATTACCACTGATAAGACCCCCAAATGATATTATCTTCGACCGAGTTGACCAAGACACACCTTCTATATTATGTTATTTTTTCTTTTATATATATAGGGGAAGGATCCTGCGAAAACGCGAAAACCAATATTAAAACCTACATAACTTCTTCATACGTTAATGTTTTTTCATAAAATTGACGCCAAATGTCTTAGAATTACGTTATCTTCAATTCTGGAAACAAATATTAAAAAAATTAACGTTTTTTTTCGTGTGATACACATGTGTATCACGTGTGATACACTTGTGTATCATCATCATTACTACTGCACAAAAAACAAATTATCATGTGTAAAAACACTCCTTATGTTAAAAACATATTAAAAACACTAAAACATTTATGGTACTAATGATAATGAAACATAGTGCACATGTGCAACATATAATTAAAAAAGTTATAAAGTGTTATTTTTTTCATTAGATATAAAGATAACATAATTTTAAGACTTATGGTGTATTTTTCTTTTAAAACTAGTAATGTATACCACATATATGAGGGTTTTTTTTTTTGTGGTACACATGTGTATCACAGAAAAACACACAAAAAAAAACACAAAAAATGACAGAAATATAACACATATGGTGCGTCTCAGAGAAAATAAATATTAACTCATACTAAAGTATGAGTTTTATTTTGTGGTACATATGTGTATCACAGAAAAAAAATAAAAAATAAATAACGTTAATTTTTTGTTTTTTGTTTTTATAGAATTAAAGATTACATAATTATTAGACTTTTGGTGAAAATTTTTAAAAAATATATTAACGTATGAAAAAGTTATGTTGGTTTTAAGATGGTTTTCGCGTTTTCGCAAAATATATGCGTTTTCGCATGATCCTTTCCCTATATATATATATATATATATATATATATATATATATATATATATATATATATATATATATATTTACTAACTCTTCACTTGAAGAATGCTCAGGTTATACGTCAGCAATGGTGAAGTAACAAGAGCTCTCCTTTTCCTTTGTGTTTTTGATTGACCCCGATTCAACTTACCACTACTATACTGCTCCATGATGGGTGCACTTGCACGTGAATGTGGTGAAATAGTAGTAGTCTAAGTAAATCGAGTTTATAAATTTAAAGGCTAAATGCTAAAAAGGTGTCATATATTAATGCAATATTATATATACACCACAGTCACACCACTATACTCGTAATCATTAACATTAAAAAGAATGGGGTAACAATAATAGATATATTTGCTTGACCATCCACCTGACTTGACCGGTAATTGGCGTCGGGTAATTGGAAACCTTATAGTCAATGTTGGTTCACGTCTATTTTATACTTTATTTCATTACTCGTTTATCATGATGGAACTTACACAAACACATAGATTGCATTGCTTTACACTTACGCTATACACAAACCTATGTTTACTCACAAAATATTCGTAGTTGACCTTTATGTTGTACATGTTGCAGGTTATGTAGTTTGATGATCTTGTAGATGACACTTAGGACGAACTGGACTTAGTTGTGACCTAAATTAAAAAGACTTATTATGTTTATTTTGTTGAAATGTTATTTTTGGATTATGTTATATTTGAATGCTTCGAAGTGAGTTGATTAAGAATATCGCCACATTTAATATAGTGTTGTGTGCATCTGGATAATCATCGCATCCCGACGTATTCTGCTGTTGGTTGGTGTGCGACAGTGAAAATGAAGTTTGTTTATATATGGGTATAAATTTAATTAATTAATTAATTTTTTTTTTAATTGCAGCCCCAAGGGTCCAATATATGACCGTTCCAACGGTCACTTTCCATTCCCAATCTTCCTTTATGCCCATGAAGATTTACACGCACTCGGACCACACATGGTCGGGGCAGTGCTCCGTGTCGTGGTGGCTGTGTGGCCGACTCCACGCCCCCTCCGCGTAGACACACCACGTGACCTAACCATGAATAGTTTTGTTTAAAAATATTCAACTTTCCCAATTCAATAACAAACCTGATTTCTTCTTATTTTGTCTACGTACCTTCTTTATTTTTTTGATTGGCTTTGGGCTCTTGGTTTGGTCTATTTTGAAGATGGTTGATGGGCTTATGTGTGGGCTAAACTTGAAGATTAAAAGGCTTAAAAGCCCATTGCCTCCTTTCTTGATGAAGATGTGTTGCCAGCAATTATCATTTTGTGTTTCCTTCTCCATCGCAGAACCTTTCATATTTTCATAATCTGCTCAAGGTGCCGTTGGGAGTCTTTCTTGTTACACTCATATATAGTTAGGGTATATCTTGTTAGTTACTATGTCATGAGGGTTATAAATATAAAATGCATTACGACACTATTTTATAATCCGTATGAACTCGAGGTTACAATACCCCCCCCCTTGTCATCTCTAGTTTTGGGTAATTTATAATTATCTAAGAGAAACAAACTATCTGTTTGCATAGGTTGTGTGCTACTGCTGGTTTGCAAGTTTCTAGGTTAACTGTTATAGTTTTGCTTTTCTGTTTACTTTATTGTTTCTCTATTTGATCATAGTTATGAATACGATTGTTCGTTTGGTAAATGATTCAGAAACGAGGTTATTTTCAAAGCTGATCATCGAAAAAAAGATTATCATTGAAGAAATTATGATCATATCTTGGTGGGTCATTTGGAAATGACGAATTAACGAGATTATTTTCAAAGCTAACGACTTGCATGAGAAGACTATTGTGGATTTTATCAAGCAATTTTCTTTTTATGGATAGTGAGTAGAAATAAAAAAAGTGAATGCTATATGAACATAGTGGTCGCAAAACCTTCTCATATTCATGTAAGTTTTTTTTTAGTTGGGTTAGGTCTTTCTAACCCGCTTCGTATTTTATATATTTTCATCGTTCCAAAAGAGAAAAACATTTAAGTCAAAAACAAAATGCTCCTCATAATGTGGGTTCTTTTGGCCTTCAGTTAGTCTCAATATAGGCAAGGGCGGACAAAAGTTAAGCTCAGTGGGGGAAATGACCCCTCTCGAAACTTGTCTAGTAGTGCAATTTCAATCATAAAAAATTAGGCCTATTTTCAATTATCTTAAGGGGCCCCTTATCTTTCCTGATTTGGAGTGAAGAAATCAAAATATACCATGATGGTTGGTGCAAACAACCTAAGATTTCACCTGTAGAATACTTACTTGGTGGTTGTTAATTGTGATCTAGCGAAACTTTCAATTCTTGAAGAAGCGATGACTTTAACTTTTAGAATTAGGAAGAAGGAAATGTTTGGACATAACTATGAGAGGTGAGATCGATTGAGAGAGGGGGTGATAGAAAAGGGGTTCTGTCTGTTTACGTCTAAATTTCACGTAATAACTTGAAGTCAACAACCTATGGATTTATATAAATGTTAATTTAAATACTTTTCCTCTAGCTTAATTTTTCATAAATAGAAAATCGTTCTTACAAATATCCCGATTATAATTAGTATACTCTTATTAAATGTTAGCGGTTCAAGTCTTATAATTTAAGTGTTTGATGGTGTCCTGTTCAAGTCTTACAATTTAAGTGTTTGATGATGTCCAAAAAGAACAGTTTGGTGGTAAAATGGGTGGCTTCCCAACCAAGAGGTTGTGGGTTCAAATTCTGTAAAGTACATATATGATGATGACGATGATGATGACGATGATGATGAGGAGGAAGGATATTACAATAATCAAACTTTGGATGGAGGAGGAACATTACAATAATCAAACTTTGGATTGTGTTTCATTCAGGTTTATTATTTCAAGTTTGGTTGTTGACATCACTATGATCATTCTTGGGTAGTCTTTTTATATCACTTAGGTGAGATGAATCTTGTAATCAATTGACCTTGTGCTTGTTTCATTATCATGTTGATTCCATATTTTGAAGCTCGTATCTATTGGAATATATTAGGTTATGTGTAGTGGTAGAAGGTTTTCAAGTCCCACTCTTGGACATGATGCGACATGTGGACAGTGACATGGCAAAGAGTTTGAATTTTTTTTAGGCTATCGATAATGGAGGGGCTCCATGGGGCTCCATGGTGCCCCAGCGTAGTGGGGGTAGCGCCCATGGCGCCGAAAGTGAGAGAGGGGGAGGCGTGATGCTGGTAACACCCACTACGGATAGCCTTATAGTGTAGTGGCCAAGCCCCTTTCAATGATTACAAAATGTTTGTCTTTTTATTTAACTAAATTAAAACTATTTTTTTAATAAAAGGATAATAAAATAAATAAAACTTCATTAATTAAAAAAAGGTACAACTAAAAAAAAAGTTAACTACATTAACTTAAAAAGAACGTTCACCACATAAAAAAAACAACTAAACGAAACTAGAGACCATAATCCGCCTTGATTTGTTCCCCTTATTTTCAACGCCAAAGCTCGTGCCAATTTCCCCTCCGGTAGCGGTTGTTGGAGGACTTCCAAATCCTTTTTCATTTGGCGACGATTCACCACTTTGCTGTGTTCTTTTCGCAAAATAACCAACTCCTTCAGACTCTCGGAAACTTCATCGTCTCTATCCTTGGTCGACATTTCGAAGGTTTGTCGACTAGATGATGAAACCGCTTGTTTCCCCTTTGCGCGGTCCTGACCCATTGGTTTTTTGGTCTCCACATCACGATCTTCCTCGTCATTGGTGTCGTTTAAGTTGATGTATAACATCCCGACCATCCGACCCTAGAGACTTCGCACCTGCAGAAGATGAGGTTTTGGATTTCTTTGCACGTCTTGTTCTTTTAGTCAAATCGAGTTGTGACCTCCACTTGTTACTATCTCGAAGGATCAGCCAACACTTCAAGTATTGAAATACACCTCTCTCTTGTTGAAATTCTACTAGAGCGCTCGATTGAATGTCCTCATCATTCTTACCGCTCTTCCAACCTCCTCGAATACAATTATAGATCGCACTAAAAAACCAACGGTTGTTGATTTCGGTCAACTTTTCCGATATGGAATCCGGAGTTCGATATTCATCCATCTTGAGAAAGTCATAGAAATTTTTCCGAACATTGGACCAAAACATTGTCTTGTCTTAGTGGTTAGCTAAAATTAAAAAAAGAAAGAAATAGTAAATAATTTGGTTTATTTAAAAAAAATAGTAGAAAAGAATAACATTTAAAAAAAAGTAGTAAATAGTATCTAACCAATGACGGGGTCCTCCAACGCCTCGATCCAACATCGAAAAAGGGCCACCTCCTCCTCCTTTGTCCATGTGTTGATCACTCTCTTCTCATTCGGCTCGGTCACCACCTTCTTCTTATGAGATCGTTTCTTCAGTTTTTTTGACCCCCCCTCCCCCCCGCTTGTTGTGTTTCGGGTACCACCTCGCAATCTTCCTCTTGGGACGGTGGTTGAGATTGTGATCGTTGTGGATTGGTGGTTGAAACGAACCTTGAAACGGTTATGGATATGGGACTTGAAACGGTTGTTGAAAGGGGCCTTGAAAAATCGAACGTGGTTGAAGATTATGGAACGGTTGTTGTTGTTGCGAGTAACCAGAGAAACCTTGTGGAGGTTGTAGATTTGCGATCATATTCCACAACTCTTCGTTGGTCGGTGTTTGTTCGTTTTCACCGGACCTTGGCGTCGGTGACCGACCGTTGCATTTTTTTTATAGAGATGTGTGAAAAACTTGGTGGTTTATAGATGATAGAATAGAGAGGAAAAGAAATGGTGTGGTCTTTTTTAGTTGAATAGAAGTGTTTATATATATAGTGGGTAAAAAGGTTGGTAATTAAATGTTTAAATTTGTAAAAAAAGGAAAAAACATAAAAAAAACGGTAAAAAAAATGATCGTTCAACGGTCTTCTTCCCCTTCTTCGGGCATGAAAGAAACGACGCCCCACCCCCCTTTTTTCTCTTTCGCGCCCCACCGTAGTGGGTGGGGGCGCTATCGGGGGGCGAAAGAGGCTTTCAAGCCCCATTACAAATAGCCTTAGATTAGAGTTTCTAGTATGAGTCCACGGACCCATTATGTTAATTATGGTTTCCTTATAATCTATATAAATTGTACACAGGGCGGCGTGTCGTCACCGCCGTCACGTTGTCCCAACTTCGTTTTATTTCTTATTCTATTTCTTTCCTGTTTAAATAAAGTTTCGCTTTCCAATCAAGATTTCGGTTACCTCAAAACAACTACCGATATTCCATCATAAAAAGATTATGTTTTGTTCATCTAAGTTTTCTTCCTCCTATTGTTTCAAGAACTTCCGGTTTTCTTTACCGATTGCCACTGCCGTTTTCTTGTTTTAATATACACAGAAGTGAGTTTAATTGGTGTTGATTTCTCGCGGTATAATATTGAAGATTTTCTTGACACTTATCTTCCGATGCATTTATTCAATTATTAGATTAATATGTTATTAATTTATTACTGGATATAAGTATTAACCCGCGATGGTGTAATGATTAATTGTTTTGGTTAAGTTTGTTTGCTCAGTTTCACTCATTGTATCCATCTGTTCCAAGCACGGTTTGATCAGTTCCCATTATTTTCTTTCCTTAATTCCTCTTTATTAAAGACCGTACTTGACCACGGTCATGGCTTTTGTTTATCTCTTTTTATTAGATCTATGGATATTATTGTAAAGCTAAGGATGAGAGAATTCTCAGTGATCTTTATTGATTTACAATCGATACAATATATAGAGGAAGATACAAACTAACCTAGCTATAAATATGGAAACACAATAATCTAAATACAAACAAATATACACAATTAAAGGACCGAATATATGCTATGCATATATTACGGTTGACAGTCCCCCTCAGTTGTAGCAGTAGCCGGACGAATGCACAAGCTGGACCGAAAGCGATTGAATAAAAACTTGGGTAAACCTTTCGTAAAAATGTCAGCATATTGGTACCCGGATGGAGAACTCGGATCGCATCGACGCGGACCTTCTCACACACAAAATGTATGTCCATTTCAACATGTTTGGTGCGTTGATGTTGCACGGGATTTTCGGACAGGTAGCAAGCAGAAACATTATCGCAATATATAATCGTTGCACGAGTGGATGAAACGCCCAATTTAAGCAATAAGTTGCGTATCCAGCTAGTTTCAGCTACCGTGTTCGCAACACCTCTATACTCGGCTTCAACGCTAGATCGTGAGATCGTAGCCTGTCGCTTAGATGACCAAGATATAACGTTATCACCCAAATAAACACAAAACCCCGAAGTCGATCGTCGGGAGTCCGGACAACCGCCCCAGTCGGCGTCTGAGTAGGCAGTGAGATGCATAGACGGGGACATTTAATATGTAGCCCATAGTGAAGAGTTCCTTTAAGTACCGGATAATGCGTTTGAGGAACTGGAAATGAGGTTCTCGTGGGGCATGCATAAATAAGCATATTTGTTGAACCGCGTATGAAATTTCGGGCCGGGTGAATGTCAAATATTGGAGGGCGCCCGCTAAGCTGCGGTATTCGGTACCATCTTTGAGTGGCTCTCCTACTGTTGCACTTAATTTGGAACCGATGTCGACCGGAGTGGAAATCGGTTTGCAAGACGACATATGTGCACGGTCAATAATATCATTCGCATAAGCAGTTTGAGACAAGAAGAGGCCTCTGTTAGTGTGATCCACTTGAATGCCAAGGAAGTGATGTAGCGTGCCGAGGTCGGTCATGGCAAATTCTGTGGATAAGGACGTGATGATTTATCGAAGAAGTTGTTCCGAGGAGGCCGTTAATATTATATCATCAACGTAGAGCAATAGATAAGCAGTTTGAGATCTGTTGCGAAGAATAAAGAGAGAGGTATTGCTAACACTGCTTTTAAAACCGCACTTGAGGGTAGGTGGCAAACTAATGGTACCAAGCTCTAGGTGCCTGCTTAAGTCCATAGAGGGACTTCTTCAACCTGCAAACAAACTCAGGATGTTCGGGACTAGTAAAACCGGGAGGTTGGAACATATATACCATTTCCTGAAGGTGGCCGTGTAAGAATGCATTCTTCACATCTAGTTGGTGGATAGGCCAAGACCTCGAAATGGCTAAACTGAGAACCGTCTGGATGGTAGTGGGTTTGACTACCGGACTAAATGTAGCATCGCAATCAACCCCAACCCGTTGACTTTTACCATTCACTACAAGTCTAGCTTTATAGCGCTGCAAGGTGCCAATAGAGTGAAATTTGTGGCGGAAGAGCCACATGCAACGAATAATGTGAGCACCTGGTGGTCGGGGTATTAATTCCCATATTTTGTTATCCATTAACGCCTTATACTCATCAGTCATGGCGGCATCCCAATTTAGATCGGACAAGGCGGCAAGGTGGGATTTGGGAAGTGGAGAGATGGAAGGTGGGCTAGACGAGGAAAAAAGGTTGAGGGGTACCCGAGGTTTTGAAACACCGAGCTGGCTACGGGTTATCATCGGGTGGGATTTCAAAGGTGGTGGGGGTGGCGGAGGGTTAGGTGCCAGGTTGGGAGTGGGCGACGTGGATGGTGTCGATGGAGAGGGTGGTGTCGGGGGAGTGGGTGGCGTAGGCGGAGTTGGTGGTGGAGGTGAGTCAGGAGGATTTTGATGTGGCGAGGGAGGGTGAGTAGTAGTGTGAGGTGGCGGGGTGGGTTGAGGAGGGGGTACGGGAATGGTAACAGGAGGTGTCACTAGTACAAATATGACATACGGTCACA
>JBCNJP010008912.1:0-13059 GCA_039602395.1 Deinandra increscens subsp. villosa
TTTTACTGATTATATTTAGAACTGTTTTACTGATTAACTTAAGAACTGGTTGTTAAAGAATTAAAAAAAAAGGAAAAATTCATGGCTCGACCCGACCCAACCCGACCCAACCAATTTAGTCCATTGTTAAACCTGGTTTAACGCAACCCACCCAATTTGTCACCTCTTATTTTAGTATTATCTCCTGAATCTTGTTTTGAAACAGCCAAATCAAGGATTGGTTTTTCGTTGATGCAAAATCATGAACTGAAACGAAAAAGCATATACCATATAAGTATTACCTGTCAAGGCACTTCATCATACACTTCAGTATCTGGTTTCTTTTTTAGGGGATCATGATACCACTGCAAGAAACATGGAGGCTTACATCATCTGCATTAAATACTCAAACACTCAGACTCCATGTTCTCAACTTCTTACTGCACCAAATTTACAGATACAATCACTTTTTATCAGTTAAAAACATTTAATAATACATTTTAATCAACAAAAGCTACCCAGATCACAAATACATATCTCAATCATGGATCATATATCATGAAAAATAATTTTGCGTCTCTGGAGTCCGGATGAAGCAAATTTTGAAAAATCTTTTTGTTTTTATCAAGTATAAATGTATAATACACCTTTCAGCAAACATTTTTCATTATTTGGACAATTTTAAGAGGTAGGATAAGCATTAAAAAACAAAAAATCTGTGGGTGACAATGATGGTGACAGGTTAGGTAAAGAATGAACACAAATTCGGTTTTGGTTTATTCATGAATAAAGGACGTTTATGATTAAATTCAATTTATATAATTCATCTTCAAACCTTTTGAGTGTGGTGGGGTGCAGATGATTTAGTGCAAAAAGTGACCATGATAGACCAGATGTTGGTACAGCCAATCATCATATGAGAATGACAGTAACTGAGATCAAAAGGAGAGCCAGAAATAAGATCATGATTTTGTGGAGTTTGAACAGGTCAATTAGATGGTGGATTGTTAGCCGTTCATATAAAAATGGATAGTGAACATAGGGCATCATTTATCAAGAGAAATTTTCTATTCTCCTCCTTTTATGATGATGATGATGATTTATGCCTTTTTAAAAAGTTATATGAACTGAATACTTACCACTCACCACTGAAAGACTTCAGGAAAAACTGCACAAATGTCTACAATATGGCACTTATGTGGAAGCATAAAAGCATCAATTTCAGAGTCAATTTGCAAGGGCACTAATTTCCAAGAGTGTCACATGAAGACAAAATGGCACTTCATTAACACTAATTTGCACATAAGGGGAGGGGGTATGGTTGTGGCATGGCTTGGTGAAGCCATGCTCACCAACCAATCATCATGTGCCAACTCAATTTTGGTGTTTTTGAAGCCTTGTCAAGCCACACCACATGGTATGGTTGTGGTGTGGCTTGGGTGGGTTGGTATGTGCAAACATGAAAAAAACAATGAAAAAACAAGAGGGCATTTCAGCGGCTTAGGCAGGCTTCACAAAACCGTGCCACACAAAAAATAGGAGCCGGGTGGAGGAGCCATGCACACGCGGTATGGTTGCCAAGAAGAGCCATGCGGCTCCCCTTGGAACCGCAACCCGGTACCACCACCATACCGCCTCCCCCTAAAGGAGCTCAAATGATAGCAATTCATGAAAACTGAAACACACAAATCATCTGGGAATGCCAAGGGATTCATAATTTTTTGCCTTTAAAAAAAAGGTAGTAGCTGGAAAAAAATATAATGCAGAAATCATTAAAAACCATCAAGTGTTCTTATTATTCTCATCAATGAAGCAAAAGCACTAAAGAAGCTTTTGCATTTCATTTGTAAGGTTTACTATTCTAAAATATAGATATAAATATAAATAATGGAAAAATCATTCATGCAGGGATTTCTTTCCAAATTCTGGCATAAACATGTCGAATGTGTGAAGGTGAAAAATAACATGGGGATGCTGACAAATGCAACATACTTCTCCACTTAGTGTAAGGAACCATCATGATAGGTACGGTTTTTGGTACACTCCATAAAATATCAAAGATAAGAGTTTCCCATTACCTGGAACTTTTGGGCACCAACTCTCCTTATGTCAGCAACACTAGAAGAAAAGTAGGTCATTTTTTTATTTTAATTGATTGGATTTAATTTTGTTAAGGCTATTAATTAATTACCCTTATTAAGCAAATGCTGACCAATTCTCACGCAGGTCATGCTTTTGGAGATTTAGGAAGAGAAATTCATTAAAACAGTCATTTGCTTGCGTCTCATATCTCAATAGCTATGTCACAAAATCAACCTCTCCTATAGCTATATGATATGTGACTTCATATTCGCATACCTACTTTTCTGGAATTCTGGCGTGTCATCTGTTTAGTCAGTACAGATTCCATAAGATACACGGGTATGAAAAGAAGATAGTTGGATCTATTTCATGTATCATGATCAATGGGGTGGATAAAAAGAACGTTTTAAAGAATATCCAAGTATTAAAAGTAGACGGTAGAGTTTGATTTGCATACCATGGTGGCATGGTCTATAGGTAAACAAAGAGTTGTTTTTTGATAATGGGGCATACGCAAAGTCATTTTTATAGGATGAATGGGTATAAAAAGTAGATACTTGAATCTAATTTGTGTCACAGGCCTTTATGTCTAGTATCTTTTTCTTTACTATCTTCAAAGGAAAACTTTGTTATGTGAGTTGATATACGCCAGCAACTAATACACCCATGAATGGCTGGCTATTTTGTGATTTTCTCTTTATTACAAAACACGGTCATTATCTTTAACCTTTTATCTTAGATGAATCACGTGGGTCTGATATTTTAAGTACTACAATAGTACTTGTTTTTAAATATTAATAGTTGGTCACACCAATGCATATCTAATCACATCAAGAGAATCAGAGGAGGCTGCATTTAACATTTCATTGTCATAGGACTATATATGCATGTATTAAAACATCAGTGGGAACTAAAGGAGATCTTATTATTATAATTATATCCAACATTTAAGGGGCTTTAGTTTTGTCTTATTTATTGCTAAACAAGATATATAATCTAAGCAAGTTGTTTCTCTTCTCCCTCTTATTCATCACTTTCGGGTGTTATATATTTTCATTCCGTGCCCTCTTATATAACAATTGTATATCTTCGTGAAGTAACTAGACATATGTAGCATTTGTTAGCTAATTTAATAATAATAGATTTGGTCTCAGAAAAATAAATCCTTAAAAAGATTTTAAACTCATTTCCACACATAAATGAGTGTCAAGACACTTCATGAAGATATACAATTGTTGTGAGAATGTCAGCAGAAGCTTTAACAACTGGTGTAATGCCCTCAGAAAGGATTCCTAGTAACTTAAGGTACTATTTGGTCATAAATGCCATGTAATCATGATGAACAAAAAACATAAACATGGACATTCTTTCACAGTACAATAATCCCCTGTAGCAGATGTAATAATATTATTCTATTTGCACGACTTTTTTTCAAAGTAAACACTTCATATTGGTTCTGCACCAAGGACAACTAAAAGTATTAATCATATTTTACAAAAGATTTTCATTTGTAAGTAACTAAAAGAAGATAAAATTTATTTTGATATCAGTGTTAGTGACGGATGTGCAAAATGCACATAATCAGTCATCTTATCAACATTAGGTAAATACTTGACTACATTATAGCAAGTTGGACTAACATGAATTGCACTACCATATATTGGGAATAGACAATTCACCACAAATTTAAAGGGTAAAAAAGAAAGCAAGCATGTTTCACTTCGTTGATAAATCACGTAACGCATAAGTACATACACAATTTAATTACCTTTGTTTTATCTTCGGTTAGGAGACAAATGTCCACTTGGCACTTGATCTTGTCCCAAATGTCATTGTTGCCTTTTATACGAGTGTATGCCCTCCAATTCCTATATAAGAAGTGTGACTTGGACCAAAGAGAAGAGTGAAAAAATATGAGCACCACAATAGACATTTCTAAAGAAATTGAAGATTCTCATAACCATGAGAAGCAAAAGACACTCTTTTTTGTTTCTAATGTTTGGTATTTTATAGTCAAATATCATGAACAGCATGAAAAAAAAATTATTCACAGTATCAAGGTTGGAATTTCTTTGATTTTAGTTTCACTTCTCTATCTCCTTGATCCACTTTTTAAGCACGTCGGTGAAAATGTCATATGGGCTATCATGACAGTTGTGCTTATCCATGACTTCTTCGCAGGTTTGTCATCAGGAGTTAAACCTTTTAATCTTGATTATTCTGTGATTTTAATACCATGTAAAGTGGTCAACATTTGAACTCTTAAAATAAGTCAACTATATGATGATAAATGGCAGGTGCTACATTAAGCAAAGGGTTGTTTCGTATAGTTGGAACCACAGTCGGAGGTGGATTGGGGTGTTTGGTAGCAATTTTAGCAGAAGATTCTGGCAAGATCGGATACGCAGCAATTGTTGGAACCTCAGTTTTTGTTTCTGGTAAGAACAAAATTAAACAGGTTGTATGATATATTGAAGGGCTCATAACTTCACATCCTTTTGTCGTCTGGTAAACCCTTATTCTTATCGTCTTATTTGAACATATGGATATTTTAGATACTTAAGTGATATAAGTGGGATAATATAAAGGGTTTTACCAGTCTTATTCAAAATCGGTATATTCTAAGTTTTACTACTTCAGTCCCTACAATATCAATATTTCACGAAAGAAATATAAGTATATGGGTTCTACTGCTATGAAAAATAGTTTAGGGACTTAAGTGTCTAAAACTACAAACCCTATATCGAAAAGTTGCATTACAGATAAGAAGATAACTGTCATCAAGCAAGTTATAAATAATATTATGTGATGTATAGGTGCTGTTGCAACGTATTGTCGAACGATTCCAAGAATAAAAAGGAAATATGATTATGGGATCATGATATTCATACTCACCTTCAATCTAGTAGCAGTGTCTGGTTCACGCGCTGATAAAATATTGGAATTAGCCCGCCAACGTCTCGTTGCAATTGGTATGGGTGTTGCTGTCTGTATAATCACCAACTTACTCGTTTATCCCATGTGGGCTGGTGATGAGCTTCATAACTTGACATCCTCAAGATTCAACAAACTAGCTTCCTGTGTTGAAGGTAGTTACACCCACACAAAAAAGTTGTGAACTTGTAATAATTTCCACAAATTATTCTATGAAACAAAAACATTTAAATGATGATCTGCAGAATGCATGGAAGCATATTTCAGCGTCGGGGAAAAGAAAGGCCACCTAAGCATCAACATCAGTGGTTGCAAATCGGTATTGAATTCAAAGTCAAGTGATGAATCACTGGTAACATATACAACCTTTCTTTCCCTCATTATGTTATATTCAGTTTTGTTGAAGGTATATTGAATTTTTTAGGCAAATTTTGCACGGTGGGAACCCTGGCATGGAAAATTTGGATTTTCTTATCCTTGGGAGAAATATCTACAGATAGGAGAGCTACTAAGGGAGCTTGCTTCTATAATTTTGCCACTGCATGCATGCATTGCGTCACCATTACAGGTGTTACAACTATTTACCAAACCTTACATGATGGGTAATGCAAATAAACATAAAATTTTAATTAAAGAAATAAACTAAATGACATGTAATGTCCAATTTGTGTTATCAGCCCTCGACAACGCTACGACAGCCAACTAAAGAAACATGCAAACATATAGGTTTGTCACTTGGCCTTACAATGCGAGAGCTAGGAGAAAACATTTTGAAAATGAGAAGGGGTCAGGAAAAAGTCCCAACAGTTCCAAGATTACAGTCAATTAAACTAGAGTTGACCATACTTTCAACTTCAGAGTTGCAAGCAATTGAAAATGTTGAAGCTCTTGCAATAGCAAATATCTTGTTTTTACTGATGGAGATTGTGGAGAAACTAAAAGTGCTAGCCAAAGAAGTGGAAGAGCTCGGAGAGATTGCTGGTTTTGAATCCAAATAGCTTACAGGTGGGTGACGTATATACTAATATGGGTGATTGAAGATGGCGACACAGAACAAACTTAGAAAACACAATAACCTACAAATTAACATGTAAAACAACCCAAGTGATGCCTTAAGTATACATATCAGTAGAATTAAAGACCCAATACTTGGCTGGTTATACCAGAACAAGTTTAGTCTCTAAATGCCTATAATCATATATGAATATATGATACTCCACTGCTCTTTATCAGTAGGCATACATTGACTTTGAATGTGAGAGTTAATTTACAAAAATGAAAAATCATAGTCATTATTTTTGCTTATACAGTTTTAATTCCAAATTTCTTTGTACTATTACTCAATGTAAATTCTGAAACAAATATTCAGCTTTTATCAGAAGTAGTTATCTGTGTACTTTGTTCAACACGTAAAGTCACTAACAAGGAGCATAATATACATAATAAAATTTCATGAGAGACTAGATTTCCCAACTATTTCTCCATGGCAAGGAAACGTGTAGTTATTTTAAACTTACATATTCCGGATGGATAGGCTATTGTAGGAAAGAATGTCAGTTGCTAGTTACAGCCACCACAAATGATGTGTCACAGAACTGCAACACAATATCAATAAAAGAATCAGGTCACACAAGCATACGTTTATCGTGATTATTGTTATGATCATAACCAATCAACATCATAATGTAGACCAGTAAATTAGCTATATCCATCCATCTTGGTCTGGACTCTTCAATATGGTATTAACCCGAATAAGATCCATCAGGCTTATAAGTCCAACAATAGATGACAAAACTAACCCCTCTGTGAGATATGATGTTAATTTGGTATCCCCAAAATCATGCCTATGCAGTAAGCATCACTACCAGGAACAACAATCCTTCCTGTGAAGTTTAACATCTCATGTGTACAGAAACGAAATAATGTGATACATTTCCATGTACGTTTAGGTTTTTTTTTCATGCAGTCTAACTTGTAGACGTCCCAAAATCTTAGTGATCTTGTTCTAATTTAACAATTGATTGTTCATAGTTCACCTTATCACCTATGTCGTTAGGGTTCAGAAACTGACGATCGTCAACGATTATCGTAGTGATGAAATGGAAGGGTTTGAGAAAGTGAAAATTGGAGAAAAAATCGTGTTTACTTACCTTGGAATGATGATCAAAATCGTATCCGCGATTTTCCATCGGAGAGGATGCAACTATCTAAGCATGTCAATCGAAATTGAATGAAGATTGTTTCGGGGGCAGAGATCGCCGGAGCAACCACCGTCCACCGGGAGTGAGTAGTTCGAAGGGATGAACATTCCCTTCTCCCGCATTCGGTACCTAACCCTTCTCCCGCGTTTAGTACGAGCCGCAACCCTTTTTGTAACATCATGAATTTTATAACTATGTAGCTTCGATTCTTCGAATTTATAATGGCCCGGGAATTAGCCACAACCCATTTTGATTTTGATTTGGACACAAAAAGCCCACGAGCGTGGACTTCCAAACGATCCTAAGTTGATTTTTTTTTATTTTTACTTTTTTTTAATCTTTAAAAATACTTTTAACTATTTAATTTTATAAATATTAAAAATATCTACTTATCATATAATAAAGTATTTCAACGAGTTAAACGAACACAGTAGTGATGTAAAATAATAAATTTTGTGATTCAAAAGTCTTTTGCCGATACTGTCACCATGGTTTCTCCGCAAGTCTTTACCGGTGTTGGGTCCTCACGGCTCATGGTTTGTCTTTTATTTTCAAAAAAATTCCAAATGATTTCCAAACAAACGTGTGGAAGTTTTTCAAAAGTAAAAAATAATCACGGGTCGTGGGGACCCAACACTGGCAAATACTTACCGAGAAGCCATCGAGACTGTCCCGGCAAAGACTCTGAGTCTTAAAATTTATTATTTTACATCACTATTGTGTTCGTTTAATTACTTGTTTATCAACTATGGTGAATAAACATTTTCAATGTTTATAATTGATAAATGTTAAACATTCATAAAAGTAAAAAATGTATAAAAAGAATTACTTACACTGGGTCGTTTAGATACCCACGATCGTGGGAATCCCATGTGCAAATCAAATTTGTCTGTGTGTGCAAATCATGTCCCTTTATATTTTATCTTTAAATTTTAAAAAAAATATATATGGTACTTTTCTTTACTGTTAGAATTTTTACATTTAAAATTTATATTTAAAATTTAAGAGATAAATAATTGATTGGTAAATATATCAATTCATTACATATATATATATATATATATATATATATATATGAATTTTTTAAATATAAAAATATGATATAAACTGTTTTTTTAAGTTTTTAAATTTTATAGATAAATATTTATTTTTAAGTAAACTATAAAAATAAAAATAAATACCATGTTTTAAACGCTACCTCTTAAATGTATATTTCTTTTAAATGTATATTTCTGAAAGGTACGAACTTCAACCACTAAATGTAAGAATCATGCATGACCATTTGGCATTGAATCAACTTTGACATATGACGAACACTATACATGAATTATTTCTTCTTTTAAACAACTTAGTTAAGTTGGTCAAGATACAAATACCGGTTTGTATTTTGTATTTTGTTTAGTCTAAGACTTTCAAATCCTTTAACTTCCTTTTACACGAATAAATATATAAATTATGACATATGACGAACACTATACATGAATTATTTCTTCTTTTAAACAACTTAGTTAAGTTGGTCAAGATACAAATACCGGTTTGTATTTTGTATTTTGTTTAGTCTAAGACTTTCAAATCCTTTAACTTCCTTTTACACGAATAAATATATAAATTATGTTTGGGTAATTGGGTTCATCTCTTTCTTGAACACGAATAAATACACAAATTATGTTTGGGTTTATCTATTCAAGCTGACAGCCCACAGTCCCACACCACGATAAGATTAACACCCATAACTTTAACTTTAACACTAAGTGTAGTACTTTATGTAAAATTTTGTAAGAACAGGAAGTCTTTACTTTCTTCTAGCCTTTTACCATAAGTAGCAACATAGCAACACAAACGTCCCGATAACACCTAAAATATACAATCTTTCCAACCTATTCTCGTGTCGTATCTTCTCTTCTTTAATCTCACCCTGTACTCTCGAGTACAACCTACACGACTCAAGAACCAAACCGTAGTCCTTACTCCTATCACAGCTCAAAGCTTCTTTAAGCACAAACAGACTGTTTCTCCCATTAACGTGGCCACCTTCTATATCTCCTAGTCGCATACAAAGTTCAGTCAAGCAGAGTGTCGTGTGGGCCCCACTGCCCTCGATATGGGTCGCCCTAAACTTCATAGTGATGATGCATTTGACTGGCTGACAAGGAATATTGTCTTTGGCTGGAACAATGGATCCAAAATGTAACAGGAAATCTTGAGCTGTAGGCCAATGTCTTTGACCGTCGACTGCAAGCCAACTAGACAGATTTGCAGCTTGTTTGGATTTGGAGTTGACGACTATCCAGCTCAGCTTGATCCCGTCGTGAAGCTCTTGCCAGAGCTTGCCGTAATTTCTCTCTCTTTCAAACGAGGTAACGGGTGGCAGACCATCAGAAACCGAAAGAGTAACTTCACCTACACGGATATAAAGTTTAGTTGAGAGTCAAACACAGTTCTGTTTGACTAAAATATATATCTGGAAATAGATGATACCTGCATGATCATCGTCTCTAGACGAATAACCGAAAAGATCGATTCTGAACGGACAATCAGAAAACCAACCATTGTAAACATCTGCATTTGGTATAGCCCAAAGAACTTTTGACCATATGGTTTTTTCTTTATATTTTATATCCACAATCGACACAAAATCAGATGGCGAAACGCTTTCTAATTCATCATAATCATCATAAAACTCAGCCTCTGTCCATTCTCTTGAGATGTTTGGGGCAATCTCTCCAACTGAGATCAGGAACATTTTTATTTACTATAGAGGGAAAGCAATCTGCATAGAACTTTTTAAACCCTCCCGTTGATGATATTAAGTTTTTTACATCGGCCCCTTTTGTTGAAGGCCACATTGAAGAGCAAACATCTTCCCATAATCTTTCTTCTTTTGAGATGGCTCTAAACGCTGCACAAACACATGCCGCAGTAGCTAAGGTTGCCCCATCTAGTCGTCTCAAAATATCGTAAATGACATCACTATTTAAATAATCCATGTTTGCAGTTGGTGGTCACTATCGTCCACTTAGTTCTCAAATCATCTGAAACTGGAAGAAAAAAGTGAGTAAAACCGAATGTAAATAGATGGCTAATTGCCAACAAGAAATACACAATCCTTCAAAAATGATGACTTTAGAACATATATTCATGATCTAGTACACTAGCAATTAGCAAACAAGGATTTACTTCCAACCCCTTGGGAATTTAAGGAACCTTCTTGCACCATAATTTGTCATTTCAAGAGATGTTGTGAGAATGTGACCCAAATGCTTACAACACCGTGTGGGACCACTACCCTCAACTACTAAGGATTATATAGGATTTTTGACACATAATTTAATAAGAGAGAATTACAAAGTGATCAACCAAATTATGTGATCAACCAAATTATACATCTATAGTCATGGTCATGTGATATGCAATACGAGTTTGTGTAACTAGTTTATCTTCACATGTAGAATTGTACAACCTCAACTCACTTACTAAAGAAAATAATGTAGATACATGAAAATTAAATACACGACAAAAACATCATGAATAAACAAAGAAAAGGTACAAATATGAAATATGGCCCCCTTTCAAGGCATTTATGATTCTACCAAAATATAAAGTGAGATCAATTAAATAAATTGATGTTTTTCATGGCTATATAAGAAAAAGTCACTTGACATTGACACTAGCGTGTAAATATGCCCAAAAAATAAACAGAAAACTACATTTCTTTGTTTCCGGTTTCACCATTAGTTAAATCAGAATGGTCCCCAAAGGGATAAGTTGGTTGTAAAGTAGTTGTTTCCTAACCAAAAGTTATCCTACAAAAAGTAGGTTGGTGATTTACTTGTTAGAAAAGAAAAGTTAATCAGAATCCTTTAATAGAAATAAAAAGAAATGTAATCACTTAATTTGGGGTTTTCTAAAACAATTGAATGAATATTACGTACACATTCAATAAAGAACCAACTTTTAAGTTTTAACTGCTACAGAAGTGCTAGAACCGTATGAACATTTATAAATAGTGCATCAGAAGTTATAACATGTGTAGGGTGAGAAAAATAGAGAGGGTTTATAAAAGCATTTAAAAAGTTAGGTACATGTGTTTATGGTTATTATATTATAGTTCTACACTTAAATTGATTTTGTATTAAACTAAATTTTGAGGACCCGTGCATTGTCACGGGATAACACGAGAGGAAAATATGTCTTAATGTACTAAAGACGTAATAAAAAAATAAAAATAAAAAACCTGAAACAAAGAAAACAAGGGGGGGGGGGGGGGAGAAAGGAACTTCAATTTGCTACTATTAAAAAAAACAAACAAAAAAAAAAACACCTTGGCATAAATATAATGCTAACACATCTTTCTAAAACCTACATGTAATTAGCCAGTTAACCGCAAAACATAATCCTAACGCATCTTTCTCTTTAACATCTACGCTGTGTTCCCGAGTTACTTAAAGAAGAGAAGAGAAAGGAAATGAAGAGAAAGGAAAGGAAGAGAAGGGGAGTGATTCCTTCCTTCCAAATCCTCCGATTTGGAAGGAAAGAAAAACAATAGAAAATGAACTAACTTCCTCCCTTCACCCTTCTCTCCTTTAATGAAACTCGGAACACAACTTTTTTTTGTTTCCTCCATTTCCCTCCTTAAGTGAAACTCGGGAACACAAATTTTTTTAAACTTCTTCCTTCCTTCTTTCCTCGTTAAATGAACTGGGAACACAGCTACGGTTTCCTGGTTTCCATGAACCAGAACATAGTTTCTGTGTAACAATCATGAAATCAAACTGGAAACGATTGAAGATGTATTAAACGCGATAAAATAGAACATAAAAACACAATAAAATCACGAAATAACGTCCGAATCCAACAAAATTGACGCCGGAAAATGAAATACACGAAGAAGGGTTGAGATAACGCACCTCCGGTAACCACCGATGTTGTCGCTTCACCGGAAAATCAGCTTAATCGTAAACAGGAGTCTCTTATCGCCGTCGATTGAGTGTGCGTATAACTGTGTGATTTTTCTTCACTTGATCTAGAACAGAGGATATATATACATACAGAGTCTGAATGTATGTATTTATTTATGCATACCTGCTTCACTATTTTGTGTCCCTTTGTAGACGATGTTATCAAGGTGTCTAACATACACACATGACCCTCACGTGATCTAGGAATGCATTGAAGTAATATAGTTTATCCATGCCATGCTTATATATATTTTTTTAAGTTATCATATTTTCTGTTTTCTAAGAGTTTTGCTAAATTCGTAAGCCTTTTTGTTAGATAAATAACATCTTCATGGTCGTTTGGAGCAAAACGATCGTTTACGAGATCATTTGGTATTAAACGATCGTGGAAAAGGAGGCCCGCTGAATTTTAAGGATTTGTCGTCACGACACGTTACCCGGATTCAATGCAAACAGTCGTTTGAATACAAACGATCATATGTATGTTGTGAATTTAGCAAAAGGCCTTGTGAATTTATAAGGACCCTTTTTTAAACAGCAAAAACTGACACATGTACTTTATAGATATAAATCATTTTACACTTTTGCATATATTGAGAATTAAACTTTTACCATTCGTGATCATTTAACCTCGAGCAAGAAGTTGAAGTCACTAGTTCTGAAGAACTTTTTTTTTATCGAAAGTCATTGAACTTCAACATACCATCTGGATGAACGTACACTTGGCAAGTGGTTTAACATAGTTACTCACGATACACTGTGGCCTGTGAGTATAAACCTTGTGGGTAACCTAAGTCATCAGTTGGGCTCATTTCAGGAAAAAATCATCACCGCTAACGATCGAGTGATAAAACTTATAGACTCAAGAATCCAAATAATGACCCCTCAATCAACTAGTCTCTTGT
>JBCNJP010008913.1:0-35364 GCA_039602395.1 Deinandra increscens subsp. villosa
CCAATAAGTTATGTCTAGGAACAATGAGTCCCAATAAGGTGTGTTTAGGGGAAACGAGGGTCAGTAGGGACCAATGAGTCCCAATAAGGTGTGTATCTAACCAATAAGTTGTGTTTAGGACCAATAATGGCCCAATAATGTGTGTATGTAACCAATAAGTTGTGTTTAGGACCAATGAGTCCCAATAAGGTGTGTTTAGGGGAAACGAGGGTCAGTTGGGACCAATGAGTAAGTTGTGACCCTCGTTTCCCCTAAACACACCTTATTGGGACTCATTGGTCCTAGACATAACTTATTGGTTACATACAAACCTTATTGAGCCATCATGGGTTGTAAACACAACTTATTGGTTACATACGCACCTTACTGGGACTCATTGGTCCCAACTGACCCTCGTTTCCCCTAACACACCTTATTGGGACTCATTGGTCTTAAACACAACTTATTGGTTACATACACACCTTATTGGGCCATTATTGGTCCTAAACACAACTTATTGGTTACATACACACCTTATTGGGACTCATTGGTCCCAACTGACCCTCGTTTCCCCTAAACACACCTTATTGGGACTCATTGGTCCTAGACACAACTTATTGGTTACATACAAACCTTATTGGGCCATCATTGGTTCTAAACACAACTTATTGGTTACATACACACCTTACTAGAACTCATTGGTCCCAACTGACCCTCGTTTCCCCTAAACACACCTTATTGGGACTCATTGGTCCTAAACACAACTTATTGGTTACATACAAACCTTATTGGGCCGTCATTGGTCCTAAACACAACTTATTGGTTACATACACACCTTACTGGGACTTATTGAGCCATCATGGGTTCTAAACACAACTTATTGGTTACATACACACCTTACTGGGACTCATTGGTCCCAACTGACCCTCATTTCCACTAACACACCTTATTGGGACTCATTGGTCCTAAACACAACTTATTGGTTACATACACACCTTATTGGGCCATTATTGGTCCTAAACACAACTTATTGGTTACATACACACCTTATTTTGACTCATTGGTCCCAACTGACCCTCGTTTCCCCTAAACACACCTTATTGGTTACATACACACCTTACTAGAACTCATTGGTCCCAACTGACCCTCGTTTCCACTAACACGCCTTATTGGGACTCATTGGTCCTAGACACAACTTATTGGTTACATACAAACCTTATTGGGCCATCATTGGTCCTAAACACAACTTATTGGTTACATACACACCTTACTGGGACTTATTGAGCCATCATAGGTTCTAAACACAACTTATTGGTTACATACACACCTTACTGGGACTCATTGGTCCCAACTGACCCTCGTTTCCACTAACACACCTTATTGGGTCTCATTGGTCATAAACACAACTTATTGGTTACATACACACCTTATTGGGCCATTATTGGTCCTAAACACAACTTATTGGTTACATACACACCTTATTGGGACTCATTGGTCCCAACTGACCCTCGTTTCCCCTAAACACACCTTATTGGGACTCATTGGTCCTAGACACAACTTATTGGTTACATACAAACCTTATTGGTCCATCATTGGTTCTAAACACAACTTATTGGTTACATACACACCTTACTAGAACTCATTGGTCCCAACTGACCCTCGTTACCCCCTAAACACACCTTATTAGGACTCATTGGTCCTAGACACAACTTATTGGTTACATACAAACCTTATTCGGGCCGTCATTGGTCCTAAACACAATTTATTGGTTACATATACACCTTACTGGGACTTATTGAGCCATCATGGGTTGTAAACACAACTTATTGGTTACATACACACCTTACTGGGACTCATTGGTCCCAACTGACCCTCGTTTCCCCTAACACACCTTATTGGGACTCATTGGTCTTAAACACAACTTATTGGTTACATACACACCTTATTGGGCCATTATTAGTCCTAAACACAACTTATTGGTTACATACACACCTTATTGGGACTCATTGGTCCCAACTGACCCTCGTTTCCCCTAAACACACCTTATTGGGACTCATTGGTCCTAGACACAACTTATTGGTTTACATACAAACCTTATTGGGCCATCATTGGTTCTAAACACAACTTATTGGTTACATACACACCTTACTAGAACTCATTGGTCCCAACTGACCCTCGTTTCCCCTAAACACACCTTATTGGGACTCATTGGTCCTAGACACAACTTATTGGTTACATACAAACTTTATTGGGCCATCATTGGTCCTAAACACAACTTATTGGTTACATACACACCTTACTGGGACTTATTGAGCCATCATGGGTTGTAAACACAACTTATTGGTTACATACACACCTTACTGGGACTCATTGGTCCCAACTGACCCTCGTTTCCCCTAACACACCTTATTGGGACTCATTGGTCTTAAACACAACTTATTGGTTACATACACACCTTATTGGGCCATTATTGGTCCTAAACACAACTTATTGGTTACATACACACCTTACTAGAACTCATTGGTCCCAACTGACCCTCGTTTCCCCTAAACACACCTTATTGGGACTCATTGGTCCTAGACACAACTTATTGGTTACATACAAACCTTATTGGGCCATCATTGGTCCTAAACACAACTTATTGGTTACATACACACCTTACTGGGACTTATTGAGCCATCATGGGTTCTAAACACAACTTATTGGTTACATACACACCTTACTGGGACTCATTGGTCCCAACTGACCCTCGTTTCCACTAACACACCTTATTAGGACTCATTGGACCTAAACACAACTTATTGGTTACATACACACCTTATTGGGCCATTATTGGTCCTAAACACAACTTATTGGTTACATACACACCTTATTTTGACTCATTGGTCCCAACTGACCCTCGTTTCCCCTAAACACACCTTATTGGGACTCATTGGTCCTAGACACAACTTATTGGTTACATACAAACCTTATTGGGCCATCATTGGTTCTAAACACAACTCATTGGTTACATACATACCTTACTAGAACTCATTGGTCCCAACTGACCCTCGTTTCCCCTAAACACACCTTATTGGGACTCATTGGTCCTAGACACAACTTATTGGTTACATACAAACCTTATTGGGCCATCATTGGTCCTAAACACAACTTATTGGTTACATACACACCTTACTGGGACTTATTGAGCCATCATGGGTTCTAAACACAGCTTATTGGTTACATACACACCTTACTGGGACTCATTGGTCCCAACTGACCCTCGTTTCCCCTAACACACCTTATTGGGACTCATTGGTCTTAAACAAAACTTATTGGTTACATACATACCTTATTGGGCCATTATTGTTCATAAACACAACTTATTGGTTACATACACACCTTATTGGGACTCATTGGTCCCAACTGACCCTCGTTTCCCCTAAACACACCTTATTGGGACTCATTGGTCCTAGACACAACTTATTGGTTACATACAAACCTTATTGGGCCATCATAGGTTCTAAACACAACTTATTGGTTACATACACACCTTACTAGGACTCATTGGTCCCAACTGACCCTCGTTTCCCCTAAACACACCTTATTGGGACTCATTGGTCCTAGACACAACTTATTGGTTACATACAAACCTTATTAGGCCATCATTGGTCCTAAACACAACTTATAGGTTACATACACACCTTGCTGGGACTTATTGAGCCATCATGGGTTCTAAACACAACTTATTGGTTACATACACACCTTACTGGGACTTATTGAGCCATCATGGGTTCTAAACACAACTTATTGGTTACATACACACCTTACTGGGACTCATTGGTCCCAACTGACCCTGGTTTCCACTAACACACCTTATTGGGACTCATTGGTCCTAGACACAACTTATTGGTTACATACAAACCTTATTGGGCCATCATTGGTCCTAAACACAACTTATTGGTTACATACACACCTTACTGGGACTTATTGAGCCATCATGGGTTCTAAACACAACTTCTTGGTTACATACACACCTTACTGGGACTCATTGGTCCCAACTGACCCTCGTTTCCCCTAACACACCTTATTGGGACTCATTGGTCTTAAACATAACTTATTGGTTACATACACACCTTATTGGGACTCATTGGTCCCAACTGACCCTCGTTTCCCCTAAACACACCTTATTGGGACTCATTGGTCCTAGACACAACTTATTGGTTACATACAAATCTTATTGGGCCATCATTGGTCCTAAACATAACTTATTGGTTACATACACACGTTACTGGGACTTATTGAGCCATCATGGGTTCTAAACCCAACTTATTGGTTACATACACACCTTACTGGGACTCATTGGTCCCAACTGACCCTCGTTTCCACTAACACACCTTATTGGGACTCATTGGTCCTCAACACAACTTATTGGTTACATACACACCTTATTGGGCCATTATTGGTCCTAAACACAACTTATTGGTTACATACACACCTTATTGGGACTCATTGGTCCCAACTGACCCTCGTTTCCCCTAAACACACCTTATTGGGACTCATTGGTCCTAGACACAACTTATTGGTTACATACAAACCTTATTGGGCCATCATTGGTTCTAAACACAACTTATTGGTTACATACACACCTTACTAGAACTCATTGGTCCCAACTGACCCTTGTTTCCCCTAAACACACCTTATTGGGACTCATTGGTCCTAGACACAACTTATTGGTTACATACAAACCTTATTGGGCCATCATTGGTCCTAAACACAACTTATTGGTTACATGCACACCTTATTGGGACTTATTGAGCCATCATGGGTTCTAAACACAACTTATTGGTTACATACATTGATCTCAACTAACCCTCGTTTCCACTAACACACCTTATTGGGACTCATTGGTCCTAAACAAAACTTATTGGTTACATACACACCTTATTGGGCCATTATTTGTCCTAAATACAACTTATTGGTTACATACACACCTTATTGGGACTCATTGGTCCCAACTGACCCTCGTTTCCCGTAAACACACCTTATTGGGACTCATTGGTTACATACACACCTTACTAGAACTCATTGGTCCCAACTGACCCTCGTTTCCCCTAAACACACCTTATTGGGACTCATTGGTCCTAGACACAACTTATTGGTTACATACAAAACTTATTGGGCCATCATTGGTCCTAAACACAACTTATTGGTTACATACACACCTTACTGGGACTTATTGAGCCATCATGGGTTCTAAACACAACTTATTGGTTACATACACACCTTACTGGGACTCATTGGTCCCAACTGACCCTTGTTTCCACTAACACACCTTATTGGGACTCATTGGTCCTAGACACAACTTATTGGTTACATACAAACCTTATTGGGCCATCATTGGTCCTAAACACAACTTATTGGTTACATACACACCTTACTGGGACTTATTGAGCCATCATGGGTTCTAAACACAACTTCTTGGTTACATACACACCTTACTGGGACTCATTGGTCCCAACTGACCCTCGTTTCCCCTAACACACCTTATTGGGACTCATTGGTCTTAAACACAACTTATTGGTTACATACACACCTTATTGGGACTCATTGGTCCCAACTGACCCTCGTTTCCCCTAAACACACCTTATTGGGACTCATTGTTCCTAGACACAACTTATTGGTTACATACAAACCTTATTGGGCCATCATTGGTCCTAAACACAACTTATTGGTTACATACACACCTTACTGGGACTTATTGAGCCATCATGGGTTCTAAACCCAACTTATTGGTTACATGCACACCTTACTGGGACTCATTGGTCCCAACTGACCCTCGTTTCCACTAACACACCTTATTGGGACTCATTGGTCCTAAACACAACTTATTGGTTACATACACACCTTATTGGGCCATTATTGGTCCTAAACACAACTTATTGGTTACATACACACCTTATTGGGACTCATTGGTCCCAACTGACCCTCGTTTCCCCTAAACACACCTTATTGGGACTCATTGGTCCTAGACACAACTTATTGGTTACATACAAACCTTATTGGGCCATCATTGGTTCTAAACACAACTTATTGGTTACATACACACCTTACTAGAACTCATTGGTCCCAACTGACCCTCGTTTCCCCTAAACACACCTTATTGGGACTCATTGGTCCTAGACACAACTTATTGGTTACATACAAACCTTATTGGGCCATCATTGGTCCTAAACACAACTTATTGGTTACATGCACACCTTATTGGGACTTATTGAGCCATCATGGGTTCTAAACACAACTTATTGGTTACATACATTGGTCCCAACTAACCCTCGTTTCCACTAACACACCTTATTGGGACTCATTGGTCCTAAACACAACTTATTGGTTACATACACACCTTATTGGGTCATTATTTGTCCTAAATACAACTTATTGGTTACATACACACCTTATTGGGACTCATTGGTCCCAACTGACCCTCGTTTCCCGTAAACACACCTTATTGGGACTCATTGGTTACATACACACCTTACTAGAACTCATTGGTCCCAACTGACCCTCGTTTCCCCTAAACACACCTTATTGGGACTCATTGGTCCTAAACACAACTTATTGGTTACATACAAAACTTATTGGGCCATCATTGGTCCTAAACACAACTTATTGGTTACATACACACCTTACTGGGATTTATTAAGCCATCATGGGTTCTAAACACAACTTATTGGTTACATACACACCTTACTGGGACTCATTGGTCCCAGCTGACCCTCGTTTCCACTAACACACCTTATTGGGACTCATTGGTCCTAAACACAACTTATTGGTTACATACAAACCTTATTGGGCCATTATTGGTCCTAAACACAACTTATTGGTTACATACACACCTTATTGGGACTCATTGGTCCCAACTGACCCTCGTTTCCCCTAAACATACCTTATTGGGACTCGTTGGTCCTAGACACAACTTATTGGTTACATAAAAACCTTATTGGGCCATCATTGGTTCTAAACACAATTTATTGGTTACATACACACCTTACTAGGACTCATTGGTCCCAACTGACCCTCTTTTCCCCTAAACACACCTTATTGGGACTCATTGGTCCTAGACACAACTTATTGGTTACATACAAACCTTCTTGGGCCATCATTGGTCCTAAACACAACTTATTGGTTACATACACACCTTACTGGGACTTATTGAGCCATCATGGGTTCTAAACACAACTTCTTGGTTACATACACACCTTACTGGGACTCATTGGTCCCAACTGACCTTCGTTTCCCCTAACACACCTTATTGGGAGTCAATGGTCTTAAACACAACTTATTGGTTACATACACACCTTATTGGGCCATTATTGGTCATAAACACAACTTATTGGTTACATACACACCTTATTGGGACTCATTGGTCCCAACTGACCCTCATTTCCCCTAAACACACCTTATTAGGACTCATTGGTCCTACACACAATTTATTGGTTACATACAAACCTTATTGGGCCATCATTGGTCCTAAACACAACTTATTGGTTACATACACACCTTACTGGGACTTATTGAGCCATCATGGGTTCTAAACCCAACTTATTGGTTACATACACACCTTACTGGGACTCATTGGTCCCAACTGACCCTCGTTTCCACTAACACACCTTATTAGGACTCATTGGTCCTAAACACAACTTATTGGTTACATACACACCTTATTGGGCCATTATTGGTCCTAAACATAACTTATTGGTTACATGCACACCTTATTGGGACTCATTGGTCCCAACTGACCCTCGTTTCCCCTAAACACACCTTATTGGGACTCATTGGTCCTAGACACAAGTTATTGGTTACATACAAACCTTATTGGGCCATCATAGGTTCTAAACACAACTTATTGGTTACATACACACCTTACTAGGACTCATTGGTCCCAACTGACGCTCGTTTCCCCTAAACACACCTTATTGGGACTCATTGGTCCTAGACACAACTTATTGGTTACATACAAACCTTATTGGGCCATCATTGGTTCTAAACACAACTTATTGGTTACATATACACCTTACTAGAACTCATTGGTCCCAACTGACCCTCGTTTCCCCTAAACACACCTTATTGGGACTCATTGGTCCTAGACACAACTTATTGGTTACATACGAATCTTATTGGGCCATCATTGGTCCTAAACACAACTTATTGGTTACATACACACCTTACTGGGACTTATTGAGCCATCATGGGTTCTAAACACAACTTATTGGTTACATACACACCTTACTGGGACTCATTGGTCCCAACTGACCCTTGTTTCCACTAACACACCTTATTGGGACTCATTGGTCCTAGACACAACTTATTAGTTACATACAAACCTTATTGGGCCATCATTGGTCCTAAACACAACTTATTGGTTACATACACACCTTACTGGGACTTATTGAGCCATCATGGGTTCTAAACCCAACTTATTGGTTACATACACACCTTACTGGGACTCATTGGTCCCAACTGACCCTTGTTTCCACTAACACACCTTATTGGGACTCATTGGTCCTAAACACAACTTATTGGTTACATACACACCTTATTGGGCCATTATTGGTCCTAAACATAACTTATTGGTTACATGCACACCTTATTGGGACTCATTGGTCCCAACTGACCCTCGTTTCCCCTAAACACACCTTATTGGGACTCATTGGTCCTAGACACAAGTTATTGGTTACATACAAACCTTATTGGGCCATCATAGGTTCTAAACACAACTTATTGGTTACATACACACCTTACTAGGACTCATTGGTCCCAACTGACGCTCGTTTCCCCTAAACACACCTTATTGGGACTCATTGGTCCTAGACACAACTTATTGGTTACATACAAACCTTATTGGGCCATCATTGGTTCTAAACACAACTTATTGGTTACATACACACCTTACTAGAACTCATTGGTCCCAACTGACCCTCGTTTCCCCTAAACACACCTTATTGGGACTCATTGGTCCTAGACACAACTTATTGGTTACATTCGAATCTTATTGGGCCATCATTGGTCCTAAACACAACTTATTGGTTACATACACACCTTACTGGGACTTATTGAGCCATCATGGGTTCTAAACACAACTTATTGGTTACATACACACCTTACTGGGACTCATTGGTCCCAACTGACCCTTGTTTCCACTAACACACCTTATTGGGACTCATTGGTCCTAGACACAACTTATTGGTTACATACAAACCTTATTGGGCCATCATTGGTCCTAAACACAACTTATTGGTTACATACACACCTTACTGGGACTTATTTAGCCATCATGGGTTCTAAACACAACTTCTTGGTTACATACACACCTTACTGGGACTCATTGGTCCCAACTGACCCTCGTTTCCCCTAACACACCTTATTGGGACTCATTGGTCTTAAACACAACTTATTGGTTACATACACACCTTATTGGGCCATTATTGGTCCTAAACACAACTTATTGGTTACATACACACCTTATTGGGAGTCATTGGTCCCAACTGACCCTCGTTTCCCCTAAACACACCTTATTGGGACTCATTGGTCCTAGACACAACTTATTGGTTACATACAAACCTTATTGGGCCATCATTGGTCCTAAACACAACTTATTGGTTACATACACACCTTACTGGGACTTATTGAGCCATCATGGGTTCTAAACCCAACTTATTGGTTACATACACACCTTACTGGGACTCATTGGTCCCAACTGACCCTCGTTTCCACTAACACACCTTATTGGGACTCATTGGTCCTAAACACAACTTATTGGTTACATACACACCTTATTGGGCCATTATTGGTCCTAAACACAACTTATTGGTTACATACACACCTTATTGGGACTCATTGGTCCCAACTGACCCTCGTTTCCCCTAAACACACCTTATTGGGACTCATTGGTCCTAGACACAACTTATTGGTTACATACAAACCTTATTGGGCCATCATTGGTTCTAAACACAACTTATTGGTTACATACACACCTTACTAGAACTCATTGGTCCCAACTGACCCTCGTTTCCCCTAAACACACCTTATTGGGACTCATTGGTCCTAGACACAACTTATTGGTTACATACAAACCTTATTGGGCCATCATTGGTCCTAAACACAACTTATTGGTTACATACACACCTTATTGGGACTTATTGAACCATCATGGGTTCTAAACACAACTTATTGGTTACATACATTGGTCCCAACTAACCCTCGTTTCCACTAACACACCTTATTGGGACTCATTGGTCCTAAACACAACTTATTGGTTACATACACACCTTATTGGGCCATTATTTGTCCTAAATACAACTTATTGGTTACATACACACCTTATTGGGACTCATTGGTCCCAACTGACCCTCGTTTCGCGTAAACACACCTTATTGGGACTCATTGGTTACATACACAGCTTACTAGAACTCATTGGTCCCAACTGACCCTCGTTTCCCCTAAACACACCTTATTGGGACTCATTGGTCCTAGACACAACTTATTGGTTACATACAAAACTTATTGGGCCATCTTTGGTCCTAAACACAACTTATTGGTTACATACACACCTTACTGGGATTTATTGAGCCATCATGGGTTCTAAACACAACTTATTGGTTACATACACACCTTACTGGGACTCATTGGTCCCAGCTGACCCTCGTTTCCACTAACACACCTTATTGGGACTCATTGGTCCTAAACACAACTTATTGGTTACATACACACCTTATTGGGCCATTATTGGTCCTAAACATAACTTATTGGTTACATGCACACCTTATTGGGACTCATTGGTCCCAACTGACCCTCGTTTCCCCTAAACACACCTTATTGGGACTCATTGGTCCTAGACACAAGTTATTGGTTACATACAAACCTTATTGGGCCATCATAGGTTCTAAACACAACTTATTGGTTACATACACACCTTACTAGGACTCATTGGTCCCAACTGACGCTCGTTTCCCCTAAACACACCTTATTGGGACTCATTGGTCCTAGACACAACTTATTGGTTACATACAAACCTTATTGGGCCATCATTGGTCCTAAACACAACTTATTGGTTACATACACACCTTACTGGGACTTATTGAGCCATCATGGGTTCTAAACACAACTTATTGGTTACATACACACCTTACTGGGACTCATTGGTCCCAACTGACCCTCGTTTCCACTAACACACCTTATTGGGACTCATTGGTCCTAGACACAACTTATTGGTTACATACACAACTTATTGGTTACATACACACCTTACTGGGACTTATTGAGCCATCATGGGTTCTAAACACAACTTCTTGGTTACATACACACCTTATTGGGCCATTATTGGTCCTAAACACAACTTATTGGTTACATACACACCTTATTGGGACTCATTGGTCCCAACTGACCCTCGTTTCCCCTAAACACACCTTATTGGGACTCATTGGTCCTAAACACAACTTATTGGTTACATACAAACCTTATTGGGCCATCATTGGTCCTAAACACAACTTATTGGTTACATACACACCTTACTGGGACTTATTGAGCCATCATGGGTTCTAATACACAACTTATTGGTTACATACACACCTTACTGGGACTCATTGGTCCCAACTGACCCTCGTTTCCACTAACACACCTTATTGGGACTCATTGGTCCTAAACACAACTTATTGGTTACATACACACCTTATTGGGCCATTATTGGTCCTAAACACAACTTATTGGTTACATACACACCTTATTGGGACTCATTGGTCCCAACTGACCCTCGTTTCCCCTAAACACACCTTATTGGGACTCATTGGTCCTAGACACAACTTATTGGTTACATACAAACCTTATTGGGCCATCATTGGTTCTAAACACAACTTATTGGTTACATACACACCTTACTAGAACTCATTGGTCCCAACTGACCCTCGTTTCCCCTAAACACACCTTATTGGGACTCATTGGTCCTAGACACAACTTATTGGTTACATACAAACCTTATTGGGCCATCATTGGTCCTAAACACAACTTATTGGTTACATACACACCTTATTGGGACTTATTGAACCATCATGGGTTCTAAACACAACTTATTGGTTACATACATTGGTCCCAACTAACCCTCGTTTCCACTAACACACCTTATTGGGACTCATTGGTCCTAAACACAACTTATTGGTTACATACACACCTTATTGGGCCATTATTTGTCCTAAATACAACTTATTGGTTACATACACACCTTATTGGGACTCATTGGTCCCAACTGACCCTCGTTTCGCGTAAACACACCTTATTGGGACTCATTGGTTACATACACACCTTACTAGAACTCATTGGTCCCAACTGACCCTCGTTTCCCCTAAACACACCTTATTGGGACTCATTGGTCCTAGACACAACTTATTGGTTACATACAAAACTTATTGGGCCATCATTGGTCCTAAACACAACTTATTGGTTACATACACACCTTACTGGGATTTATTGAGCCATCATGGGTTCTAAACACAACTTATTGGTTACATACACACCTTACTGGGACTCATTGGTCCCAGCTGACCCTCGTTTCCACTAACACACCTTATTGGGACTCATTGGTCCTAAACACAACTTATTGGTTACATACAAACCTTATTGGGCCATTATTGGTCCTAAACACAACTTATTGGTTACATACACACCTTATTGGGACTCATTGGTCCCAACTGACCCTCGTTTCCCCTAAACACACCTTATTGGGACTCGTTGGTCCTAGACACAACTTATTGGTTACATACAAACCTTATTGGGCCATCATTGGTTCTAAACACAACTTATTGGTTACATACACACCTTACTAGGACTCATTGGTCCCAACTGACCCTCGTTTCCCCTAAACACACCTTATTGGGACTCATTGGTCCTAGACACAACTTATTGGTTACATACAAACCTTTTTGGGCCATCATTGGTCCTAAACACAACTTATTGGTTACATACACACCTTACTGGGACTTATTGAGCCATCATGGGTTCTAAACACAACTTCTTGGTTACATACACACCTTACTGGGACTCATTGGTCCCAACTGACCCTCGTTTCCCCTAACACACCTTATTGGGATTCATTGGTCTTAAACACAACTTATTGGTTACATACACACCTTATTGGGCCATTATTGGTCATAAACACAACTTATTGGTTACATACACACCTTATTGGGACTCATTGGTCCCAACTGACCCTCATTTCCCCTAAACACACCTTATTAGGACTCATTGGTCCTACACACAATTTATTGGTTACATACAAACCTTATTGGGCCATCATTGGTCCTAAACACAACTTATTGGTTACATACACACCTTACTGGGACTTATTGAGCCATCATGGGTTCTAAACCCAACTTATTGGTTACATACACACCTTACTGGGACTCATTGGTCCCAACTGACCCTCGTTTCCACTAACACACCTTATTGGGACTCATTGGTCCTAAACACAACTTATTGGTTACATACACACCTTATTGGGCCATTATTGGTCCTAAACATAACTTATTGGTTACATGCACACCTTATTGGGACTCATTGGTCCCAACTGACCCTCGTTTCCCCTAAACACACCTTATTGGGACTCATTGGTCCTAGACACAAGTTATTGGTTACATACAAACCTTATTGGGCCATCATAGGTTCTAAACACAACTTATTGGTTACATACACACCTTATCAGGACTCATTGGTCCCAACTGACCCTCGTTTCCCCTAAACACACCTTATTGGGACTCATTGGTCCTAGACACAACTTATTGGTTACATACAAACCTTATTGGGCCATCATTGGTCCTAAACACAACTTATTGGTTACATACACACCTTACTGGGACTTATTGAGCCATCATGGGTTCTAAACCCAACTTATTGGTTACATACACACCTTACTGGGACTTATTGAGCCATCATGGGTTCTAAACCCAACTTATTGGTTACATACACACCTTACTGGGACTCATTGGTCCCAACTGACCCTCGTTTCCACTAACACACCTTATTGGGACTCATTGGTCCTAAACACAACTTATTGGTTACATACACACCTTATTGGGCCATTATTGGTCCTAAACATAACTTATTGGTTACATGCACACCTTATTGGGACTCATTGGTCCCAACTGACCCTCGTTTCCCCTAAACACACCTTATTGGGACTCATTGGTCCTAGACACAAGTTATTGGTTACATACAAACCTTATTGGGCCATCATAGGTTCTAAACACAACTTATTGGTTACATACACACCTTATTAGGACTCATTGGTCCCAACTGACGCTCGTTTCCCCTAAACACACCTTATTGGGACTCATTGGTCCTAGACACAACTTATTGGTTACATACAAACCTTATTGGGCCATCATTGGTCCTAAACACAACTTATTGGTTACATACACACCTTACTGGGACTTATTGAGCCATCATGGGTTCTAAACACAACTTATTGGTTACATACACACCTTACTGGGACTCATTGGTCCCAACTGACCCTCGTTTCCACTAACACACCTTATTGGGACTCATTGGTCCTAAACACAACTTATTGGTTACATACACACCTTATTGGGCCATTATTGGTCCTAAACACAACTTATTGGTTACATACACACCTTATTGGGACTCATTGGTCCCAACTGACCCTCGTTTCCCCTAAACACACCTTATTGGGACTCATTGGTCCTAGACACAAGTTATTGGTTACATACAAACCTTATTGGGCCATCATAGGTTCTAAACACAACTTATTGGTTACATACACACCTTACTAGGACTCATTGGTCCCAACTGACCCTCGTTTCCCCTAAACACACCTTATTGGGACTCATTGGTCCTAGACACAACTTATTGGTTACATACAAACCTTATTGGGCCATCATTGGGTCTAAACACAACTTATTGGTTACATACACACCTTACTAGAACTCATTGGTCCCAACTGACCCTCGTTTCCCCTAAACACACCTTATTGGGACTCATTGGTCCTAGACACAACTTATTGGTTACATACGAACCTTATTGGGCCATCATTGGTCCTAAACACAACTTATTGGTTACATACACACCTTACTGGGACTTATTGAGCCATCATGGGTTCTAAACACAACTTATTGGTTACATACACACCTTATTGGGACTCATTGGTCCCAACTGACCCTCGTTTCCCCTAAACACACCTTATTGGGACTCATTGGTCCTAGACACAACTTATTGGTTACATACAAACCTTATTGGGCCATCATTGGTCCTAAACACAACTTATTGGTTACATACACACCTTACTGGGACTTATTGAGCCATCATGGGTTCTAAACACAACTTATTGGTTACATACACACCTTACTGGGACTCATTGGTCCCAACTGACCCTCGTTTCCACTAACACACCTTATTGGGACTCATTGGTCCTAAACACAACTTATTGGTTACATACACACCTTATTGGGCCATTATTGGTCCTAAACACAACTTATTGGTTACATACACACCTTATTGGGACTCATTGGTCCCAACTGACCCTCGTTTCCCCTAAACACACCTTATTGGGACTCATTGGTCCTAGACACAACTTATTGGTTACATACAAACCTTATTGGGCCATCATTGGTTCTAAACACAACTTATTGGTTACACACACACCTTACTAGAACTCATTGGTCCCAACTGACCCTCGTTTCCCCTAAACACACCTTATTGGGACTCATTGGTCCTAGACACAACTTATTGGTTACATACGAACCTTATTGGGCCATCATTGGTCCTAAACACAACTTATTGGTTACATACACACCTTACTGGGACTTATTGAGCCATCATGGGTTCTAAACACAACTTATTGGTTACATACATTGGTCCCAGCTAACCCTCGTTTCCACTAACACACCTTATTGGGACTCATTGGTCCTAAACACAACTTATTGGTTACATACACACCTTATTGGGCCATTATTTGTCCTAAATACAACTTATTGGTTACATACACACCTTATTGGGACTCATTGGTCCCAACTGACCCTCGTTTCCCCTAAACACACCTTATTGGGACTCATTGGTTACATACACACCTTACTAGAACTCATTGGTCCCAACTGACCCTCGTTTCCCCTAAACACACCTTATTGGGACTCATTGGTCCTAGACACAACTTATTGGTTACATACAAAACTTATTGGGCCATCATTGGTCCTAAACACAACTTATTGGTTACATACACACCTTACTGGGACTTATTGAGCCATCATGTGTTCTAAACACAACTTATTGGTTACATACACACCTTACTGGGACTCATTGGTCCACTAACCCTCGTTTCCACTAACACACCTTATTGGGACTCATTGGTCCTAAACACAACTTATTGGTTACATACACACCTTATTGGGACTCATTGGTCCCAACTGACCCTCATTTCCCCTAAACACACCTTATTAGGACTCATTGGTCCTACACACAATTTATTGGTTACATACAAACCTTATTGGGCCATCATTGGCCCTAAACACAACTTATTGGTTACGTACACACCTTACTGGGACTTATTGAGCCATCATGGGTTCTAAACCCAACTTATTGGTTACATACACACCTTACTGGGACTCATTGGTCCCAACTGACCCTCGTTTCCACTAACACACCTTATTGGGACTCATTGGTCCTAAACACAACTTATTGGTTACATACACACCTTATTGGGCCATTATTGGTCCTAAACATAACTTATTGGTTACATGCACACCTTATTGGGACTCATTGGTCCCAACTGACCCTCGTTTCCCCTAAACACACCTTATTGGGACTCATTGGTCCTAGACACAAGTTATTGGTTACATACAAACCTTATTGGGCCATCATAGGTTCTAAACACAACTTATTGGTTACATACACACCTTACTAGGACTCATTGGTCCCAACTGACGCTCGTTTCCCCTAAACACACCTTATTGGGACTCATTGGTCCTAGACACAACTTATTGGTTACATACAAACCTTATTGGGCCATCATTGGTTCTAAACACAACTTATTGGTTACATACACACCTTACTAGAACTCATTGGTCCCAACTGACCCTCGTTTCCCCTAAACACACCTTATTGGGACTCATTGGTCCTAGACACAACTTATTGGTTACATACGAACCTTATTGGGCCATCATTGGTCCTAAACACAACTTATTGGTTACATACACACCTTACTGGGACTTATTGAGCTATCATGGGTTCTAAACACAACTTATTGGTTACATACACACCTTATTGGGACTCATTGGTCCCAACTGACCCTCGTTTCCCCTAAACACACCTTATTGGGACTCATTGGTCCTAGACACAACTTATTGGTTACATACAAACCTTATTGGGCCATCATTGGTCCTAAACACAACTTATTGGTTACATACACACCTTACTGGGACTTATTGAGCCATCATGGGTTCTAAACACAACTTCTTGGTTACATACACACCTTACTGGGACTCATTGGTCCCAACTGACCCTCGTTTCCCCTAAACACACCTTATTGGGATTCATTGGTCCTAAACACAACTTATTGGTTACATACACACCTTATTGGGCCATTATTGGTCCTAAACACAACTTATTGGTTACATACACACCTTATTGGGACTCATTGGTCCCAACTGACCCTCATTTCCCCTAAACACACCTTATTGGGACTCATTGGTCCTACACACAATTTATTGGTTACATACAAACCTTATTGGGCCATCATTGGTCCTAAACACAACTTATTGGTTACATACACACCTTACTGGGACTTATTGAGCCATCATGGGTTCTAAACACAACTTATTGGTTACATACACACCTTACTGGGACTCATTGGTCCCAACTGACCCTCGTTTCCACTAACACACCTTATTGGGACTCATTGGTCCTAAACACAACTTATTGGTTACATACACACCTTATTGGGCCATTATTGGTCCTAAACACAACTTATTGGTTACATACACACCTTATTGGGACTCATTGGTCCCAACTGACCCTCGTTTCCCCTAAACACACCTTATTGGGACTCATTGGTCCTAGACACAACTTATTGGTTACATACAAACCTTATTGGGCCATCATTGGTTCTAAACACAACTTATTGGTTACACACACACCTTACTAGAACTCATTGGTCCCAACTGACCCTCGTTTCCCCTAAACACACCTTATTGGGACTCATTGGTCCTAGACACAACTTATTGGTTACATACGAACCTTATTGGGCCATCATTGGTCCTAAACACAACTTATTGGTTACATACACACCTTACTGGGACTTATTGAGCCATCATGGGTTCTAAACACAACTTATTGGTTACATACATTGGTCCCAACTAACCCTCGTTTCCACTAACACACCTTATTGGGACTCATTGGTCCTAAACACAACTTATTGGTTACATACACACCTTATTGGGCCATTATTTGTCCTAAATACAACTTATTGGTTACATACACACCTTATTGGGACTCATTGGTCCCAACTGACCCTCGTTTCCCCTAAACACACCTTATTGGGACTCATTGGTTACATACACACCTTACTAGAACTCATTGGTCCCAACTGACCCTCGTTTCCCCTAAACACACCTTATTGGGACTCATTGGTCCTAGACACAACTTATTGGTTACATACAAAACTTATTGGGCCATCATTGGTCCTAAACACAACTTATTGGTTACATACACACCTTACTGGGACTTATTGAGCCATCATGTGTTCTAAACACAACTTATTGGTTACATACACACCTTACTAGGACTCATTGGTCCACTAACCCTCGTTTCCACTAACACACCTTATTGGGACTCATTGGTCCTAAACACAACTTATTGGTTACATACACACCTTATTGGGACTCATTGGTCCCAACTGACCCTCATTTCCCCTAAACACACCTTATTAGGACTCATTGGTCCTACACACAATTTATTGGTTACATACAAACCTTATTGGGCCATCATTGGTCCTACACACAACTTATTGGTTACATACACACCTTACTGGGACTTATTGGGCCATCATTGGTTCTAAACACAACTTATTGGTTACATACACACCTTACTAGAACTCATTGGTCCCAACTGACCCTCGTTTCCCCTAAACACACCTTATTGGGACTCATTGGTCCTAAACACAACTTATTGGTTACATACACACCTTATTGGGCCATTATTGGTCCTAAACATAACTTATTGGTTACATGCACACCTTATTGGGACTCATTGGTCCCAACTGACCCTCGTTTCCCCTAAACACACCTTATTGGGACTCATTGGTCCTAGACACAAGTTATTGGTTACATACAAACCTTATTGGGCCATCATAGGTTCTAAACACAACTTATTGGTTACATACACACCTTACTAGGAATCATTGGTCCCAACTGACGCTCGTTTCCCCTAAACACACCTTATTGGGACTCATTGGTCCTAGACACAACTTATTGGTTACATACAAACCTTATTGGGCCATCATTGGTTCTAAACACAACTTATTGGTTACATACACACCTTACTAGAACTCATTGGTCCCAACTGACCCTCGTTTCCCCTAAACACACCTTATTGGGACTCATTGGTCCTAGACACAACTTATTGGTTACATACGAACCTTATTGGGCCATCATTGGTCCTAAACACAACTTATTGGTTACATACACACCTTACTGGGACTTATTGAGCTATCATGGGTTCTAAACACAACTTATTGGTTACATACACACCTTATTGGGACTCATTGGTCCCAACTGACCCTCGTTTCCCCTAAACACACCTTATTGGGACTCATTGGTCCTAGACACAACTTATTGGTTACATACAAACCTTATTGGGCCATCATTGGTCCTAAACACAACTTATTGGTTACATACACACCTTACTGGGACTTATTGAGCCATCATGGGTTCTAAACACAACTTATTGGTTACATACACACCTTACTGGGACTCATTGGTCCCAACTGACCCTCGTTTCCACTAACACACCTTATTGGGACTCATTGGTCCTAAACACAACTTATTGGTTACATACACACCTTATTGGGCCATTATTGGTCCTAAACACAACTTATTGGTTACATACACACCTTATTGGGACTCATTGGTCCCAACTGACCCTCGTTTCCCCTAAACACACCTTATTGGGACTCATTGGTCCTAGACACAACTTATTGGTTACATACAAACCTTATTGGGCCATCATTGGTTCTAAACACAACTTATTGGTTACACACACACCTTACTAGAACTCATTGGTCCCAACTGACCCTCGTTTCCCCTAAACACACCTTATTGGGACTCATTGGTCCTAGACACAACTTATTGGTTACATACGAACCTTATTGGGCCATCATTGGTCCTAAACACAACTTATTGGTTACATACACACCTTACTGGGACTTATTGAGCCATCATGGGTTCTAAACACAACTTATTGGTTACATACATTGGTCCCAACTAACCCTCGTTTCCACTAACACACCTTATTGGGACTCATTGGTCCTAAACACAACTTATTGGTTACATACACACCTTATTGGGCCATTATTTGTCCTAAATACAACTTATTGGTTACATACACACCTTATTGGGACTCATTGGTCCCAACTGACCCTCGTTTCCCCTAAACACACCTTATTGGGACTCATTGGTTACATACACACCTTACTAGAACTCATTGGTCCCAACTGACCCTCGTTTCCCCTAAACACACCTTATTGGGACTCATTGGTCCTAGACACAACTTATTGGTTACATACAAAACTTATTGGGCCATCATTGGTCCTAAACACAACTTATTGGTTACATACACACCTTACTGGGACTTATTGAGCCATCATGTGTTCTAAACACAACTTATTGGTTACATACACACCTTACTGGGACTCATTGGTCCACTAACCCTCGTTTCCACTAACACACCTTATTGGGACTCATTGGTCCTAAACACAACTTATTGGTTACATACACACCTTATTGGGCCATTATTGGTCCTAAACACAACTTATTGGTTACATACACACCTTATTGGGACTCATTGGTCCCAACTGACCCTCGTTTCCCCTAAACACACCTTATTGGGACTCATTGGTCCTAGACACAACTTATTGGTTACATACAAACCTTATTGGGCCATCATTGGTTCTAAACACAACTTATTGGTTACATACACACCTTACTAGAACTCATTGGTCCCAACTGACCCTCGTTTCCCCTAAACACACCTTATTGGGACTCATTGGTCCTAGACACAACCTATTGGTTACATACAAACCTTATTGGGCCATCATTGGTCCTAAACACAACTTATTGGTTACATACACACCTTACTGGGACTTATTGAGCCATCATGGGTTCTAAACACAACTTATTGGTTACATACATTGGTCCCAACTAACCCTCGTTTCCACTAACACACCTTATTGGGACTCATTGGTCCTAAACACAACTTATTGGTTACATACACACCTTATTGGGCCATTATTTGTCCTAAATACAACTTATTGGTTACATACACACCTTATTGGGACTCATTGGTCCCAACTGACCCTCGTTTCCCCTAAACACACCTTATTGGGACTCATTGGTTACATACACACCTTACTAGAACTCATTGGTCCCAACTGACCCTCGTTTCCCCTAAACACACCTTATTAGGACTCATTGGTCCTAGACACAATTTATTGGTTACATACAAACCTTATTGGGCCATCATTGGTCCTAAACACAACTTATTGGTTACATACACACCTTACTGGGATTTATTGAGCCATCATGGGTTCTAAACACAACTTATTGGTTACATACACACCTTACTGGGACTCATTGGTCCCAGCTGACCCTCGTTTCCCCTAAACACACCTTATTGGGACTCATTGGTCCTAGACACAACTTATTGGTTACATACAAACCTTATTGGGCCATTATTGGTCCTAAACACAACTTATTGGTTACATACACACCTTATTGGGACTCATTGGTCCCAACTGACCCTCGTTTCCCCTAAACACACCTTATTGGGACTCGTTGGTCCTAGAGACAACTTATTGGTTACATACAAACCTTATTGGGCCATCATTGGTTCTAAACACAACTTATTGGTTACATACACACCTTACTAGAACTCATTGGTCCCAACTGACCCTCGTTTCCCCTAAACACACCTTATTGGGACTCATTGGTCCTAGACACAACTTATTGGTTACATACAAACCTTATTGGGCCATCATTGGTCCTAAACACAACTTATTGGTTACATACACACCTTACTGGGACTTATTGAGCCATCATGGGTTCTAAACACAACTTATTGGTTACATACACACCTTACTGGGACTCATTGGTCCCAACTGACTCTCGTTTCCCCTAACACACCTTATTGGGACTCATTGGTCCTAAACACGACTTATTAGTTACATACACACCTTATTGGGCCATTATTGGTCCTAAACACAACTTATTGGTTACATACACACCTTATTGGGACTCATTGGTCCCAACTGACCCTCGTTTCCCCTAAACACACCTTATTGGGACTCATTGGTCCTAGACACAACTTATTGGTTACATACAAACCTTTTTGGGCCATCATTGGTCCTAAACACAACTTATTGGTTACATACACACCTTACTGGGACTTATTGAGCCATCATGGGTTCTAAACACAACTTCTTGGTTACATACACACCTTACTGGGACTCATTGGTCCCAACTGACCCTCGTTTCCCCTAACACACCTTATTGGGATTCATTGGTCTTAAACACAACTTATTGGTTACATACACACCTTATTGGGCCATTATTGGTCATAAACACAACTTATTGGTTACATACACACCTTATTGGGACTCATTGGTCCCAACTGACCCTCATTTCCCCTAAACACACCTTATTAGGACTCATTGGTCCTACACACAATTTATTGGTTACATACAAACCTTATTGGGCCATCATTGGTCCTAAACACAACTTATTGGTTACATACACACCTTACTGGGACTTATTGAGCCATCATGGGTTCTAAACCCAACTTATTGGTTACATACACACCTTACTGGGACTCATTGGTCCCAACTGACCCTCGTTTCCACTAACACACCTTATTGGGACTCATTGGTCCTAAACACAACTTATTGGTTACATACACACCTTATTGGGCCATTATTGGTCCTAAACATAACTTATTGGTTACATGCACACCTTATTGGGACTCATTGGTCCCAACTGACCCTCGTTTCCCCTAAACACACCTTATTGGGACTCATTGGTCCTAGACACAAGTTATTGGTTACATACAAACCTTATTGGGCCATCATAGGTTCTAAACACAACTTATTGGTTACATACACACCTTACTAGGACTCATTGGTCCCAACTGACCCTCGTTTCCCCTAAACACACCTTATTGGGACTCATTGGTCCTAGACACAACTTATTGGTTACATACGAACCTTATTGGGCCATCATTGGTCCTAAACACAACTTATTGGTTACATACACACCTTACTGGGACTTATTGAGCCATCATGGGTTCTAAACACAACTTATTGGTTACATACACACCTTATTGGGACTCATTGGTCCCAACTGACCCTCGTTTCCCCTAAACACACCTTATTGGGACTCATTGGTCCTAGACACAACTTATTGGTTACATACAAACCTTATTGGGCCATCATTGGTCCTAAACACAACTTATTGGTTACATACACACCTTACTGGGACTTATTGAGCCATCATGGGTTCTAAACACAACTTATTGGTTACATACACACCTTACTGGGACTCATTGGTCCCAACTGACCCTCGTTTCCACTAACACACCTTATTGGGACTCATTGGTCCTAAACACAACTTATTGGTTACATACACACCTTATTGGGCCATTATTGGTCCTAAACACAACTTATTGGTTACATACACACCTTATTGGGACTCATTGGTCCCAACTGACCCTCGTTTCCCCTAAACACACCTTATTGGGACTCATTGGTCCTAGACACAACTTATTGGTTACATACAAACCTTATTGGGCTATCATTGGTTCTAAACACAACTTATTGGTTACACACACACCTTACTAGAACTCATTGGTCTCAACTGACCCTCGTTTCCCCTAAACACACCTTATTGGGACTCATTGGTCCTAGACACAACTTATTGGTTACATACGAACCTTATTGGGCCATCATTGGTCCTAAACACAACTTATTGGTTACATACACACCTTACTGGGACTTATTGAGCCATCATGGGTTCTAAACACAACTTATTGGTTACATACATTGGTCCCAACTAACCCTCGTTTCCACTAACACACCTTATTGGGACTCATTGGTCCTAAACACAACTTATTGGTTACATACACACCTTATTGGGCCATTATTTGTCCTAAATACAACTTATTGGTTACATACACACCTTATTGGGACTCATTGGTCCCAACTGACCCTCGTTTCCCCTAAACACACCTTATTGGGACTCATTGGTTACATACACACCTTACTAGAACTCATTGGTCCCAACTGACCCTCGTTTCCCCTAAACACACCTTATTGGGACTCATTGGTCCTAGACACAACTTATTGGTTACATACAAAACTTATTGGGCCATCATTGGTCCTAAACACAACTTATTGGTTACATACACACCTTACTGGGACTTATTGAGCCATCATGTGTTCTAAACACAACTTATTGGTTACATACACACCTTACTAGGACTCATTGGTCCACTAACCCTCGTTTCCACTAACACACCTTATTGGGACTCATTGGTCCTAAACACAACTTATTGGTTACATACACACCTTATTGGGCCATTATTGGTCCTAAACATAACTTATTGGTTACATGCACACCTTATTGGGACTCATTGGTCCCAACTGACCCTCGTTTCCCCTAAACACACCTTATTGGGACTCATTGGTCCTAGACACAAGTTATTGGTTACATACAAACCTTATTGGGCCATCATAGGTTCTAAACACAACTTATTGGTTACATACACACCTTACTAGGACTCATTGGTCCCAACTGACCCTCGTTTCCCCTAAACACACCTTATTGGGACTCATTGGTCCTAGACACAACTTATTGGTTACATACAAACCTTATTGGGCCATCATTGGTCCTAAACACAACTTATTGGTTACATACACACCTTACTGGGACTTATTGAGCCATCATGGGTTCTAAACACAACTTATTGGTTACATACACACCTTATTGGGACTCATTGGTCCCAACTGACCCTCGTTTCCCCTAAACACACCTTATTGGGACTCATTGGTCCTAGACACAACTTATTGGTTACATACAAACCTTATTGGGCCATCATTGGTCCTAAACACAACTTACTGGTTACATACACACCTTACTGGGACTTATTGAGCCATCATGGGTTCTAAACACAACTTATTGGTTACATACACACCTTACTGGGACTCATTGGTCCCAACTGACCCTCGTTTCCACTAACACACCTTATTGGGACTCATTGGTCCTAAACACAACTTATTGGTTACATACACACCTTATTGGGCCATTATTGGTCCTAAACACAACTTATTGGTTACATACACACCTTATTGGGACTCATTGGTCCCAACTGACCCTCGTTTCCCCTAAACACACCTTATTGGGACTCATTGGTCCTAGACACAACTTATTGGTTACATACAAACCTTATTGGGCCATCATTGGTTCTAAACACAACTTATTGGTTACACACACACCTTACTAGAACTCATTGGTCCCAACTGACCCTCGTTTCCCCTAAACACACCTTATTGGGACTCATTGGTCCTAGACACAACTTATTGGTTACATACAAACCTTATTGGGCCATCATTGGTCCTAAACACAACTTATTGGTTACATACACACCTTACTGGGACTTATTGAGCCATCATGGGTTCTAAACACAACTTATTGGTTACATACATTGGTCCCAACTAACCCTCGTTTCCACTAACACACCTTATTGGGACTCATTGGTCCTAAACACAACTTATTGGTTACATACACACCTTATTGGGCCATTATTTGTCCTAAATACAACTTATTGGTTACATACACACCTTATTGGGACTCATTGGTCCCAACTGACCCTCGTTTCCCCTAAACACACCTTATTGGGACTCATTGGTTACATACACACCTTACTAGAACTCATTGGTCCCAACTGACCCTCGTTTCCCCTAAACACACCTTATTGGGACTCATTGGTCCTAGACACAACTTATTGGTTACATACAAAACTTATTGGGCCATCATTGGTCCTAAACACAACTTATTGGTTACATACACACCTTACTGGGACTTATTGAGCCATCATGTGTTCTAAACACAACTTATTGGTTACATACACACCTTACTGGGACTCATTGGTCCCAACTAACCCTCGTTTCCACTAACACACCTTATTGGGACTCATTGGTCCTAAACACAACTTATTGGTTACATACACACCTTATTGGGCCATTATTGGTCCTAAACACAACTTATTGGTTACATACACACCTTATTGGGACTCATTGGTCCCAACTGACCCTCGTTTCCCCTAAACACACCTTATTGGGACTCATTGGTCCTAGACACAACTTATTGGTTACATACAAACCTTATTGGGCCATCATTGGTTCTAAACACAACTTATTGGTTACATACACACCTTACTAGAACTCATTGGTCCCAACTGACCCTCGTTTCCCCTAAACACACCTTATTGGGACTCATTGGTCCTAGACACAACCTATTGGTTACATACAAACCTTATTGGGCCATCATTGGTCCTAAACACAACTTATTGGTTACATACACACCTTACTGGGACTTATTGAGCCATCATGGGTTCTAAACACAACTTATTGGTTACATACATTGGTCCCAACTAACCCTCGTTTCCACTAACACACCTTATTGGGACTCATTGGTCCTAAACACAACTTATTGGTTACATACACACCTTATTGGGCCATTATTGGTCCTAAACACAACTTATTGGTTACATACACACCTTATTGGGACTCATTGGTCCCAACTGACCCTCGTTTCCCCTAAACACACCTTATTGGGACTCATTGGTCCTAGACACAACTTATTGGTTACATACAAACCTTATTGGGCCATCATTGGTTCTAAACACAACTTATTGGTTACATACACACCTTACTAGAACTCATTGGTCCCAACTGACCCTCGTTTCCCCTAAACACACCTTATTGGGACTCATTGGTCCTAGACACAACTTATTGGTTACATACAAACCTTATTGGGCCATCATTGGTCCTAAACACAACTTATTGGTTACATACACACCTTACTGGGACTTATTGAGCCATCATGGGTTCTAAACACAACTTATTGGTTACATACATTGGTCCCAACTAACCCTCGTTTCCACTAACACACCTTATTGGGACTCATTGGTCCTAAACACAACTTATTGGTTACATACACACCTTATTGGGCCATTATTTGTCCTAAATACAACTTATTGGTTACATACACACCTTATTGGGACTCATTGGTCCCAACTGACCCTCGTTTCCCCTAAACACACCTTATTGGGACTCATTGGTCCTAGACACAACTTATTGGTTACATACAAACCTTATTGGGCCATCATTGGTTCTAAACACAACTTATTGGTTACATACACACCTTACTAGAACTCATTGGTCCCAACTGACCCTCGTTTCCCCTAAACACACCTTATTGGGACTCATTGGTCCTAGACACAACTTATTGGTTACATACAAACCTTATTGGGCCATCATTGGTCCTAAACACAACTTATTGGTTACATACACACCTTACTGGGACTTATTGAGCCATCATGGGTTCTAAACACAACTTATTGGTTACATACATTGGTCCCAACTAACCCTCGTTTCCACTAACACACCTTATTGGGACTCATTGGTCCTAAACACAACTTATTGGTTACATACACACCTTATTGGGCCATTATTTGTCCTAAATACAACTTATTGGTTACATACACACCTTATTGGGACTCATTGGTCCCAACTGACCCTCGTTTCCCCTAAACACACCTTATTGGGACTCATTGGTTACATACACACCTTACTAGAACTCATTGGTCCCAACTGACCCTCGTTTCCCCTAAACACACCTTATTGGGACTCATTGGTCCTAGACACAACTTATTGGTTACATACAAAACTTATTGGGCCATCATTGGTCCTAAACACAACTTATTGGTTACATACACACCTTACTGGGATTTATTGAGCCATCATGGGTTCTAAACACAACTTATTGGTTACATACACACCTTACTGGGACTCATTGGTCCCAGCTGACCCTCGTTTCCCCTAAACACACCTTATTGGGACTCATTGGTCCTAGACACAACTTATTGGTTACATACAAACCTTATTGGGCCATCATTGGTTCTAAACACAACTTATTGGTTACATACACACCTTACTAGAACTCATTGGTCCCAACTGACCCTCGTTTCCCCTAAACACACCTTATTGGGACTCATTGGTCCTAGACACAACTTATTGGTTACATACAAACCTTATTGGGCCATCATTGGTCCTAAACACAACTTATTGGTTACATACACACCTTACTGGGACTTATTGAGCCATCATGGGTTCTAAACACAACTTATTGGTTACATACACACCTTACTGGGACTCATTGGTCCCAACTGACTCTCGTTTCCCCTAACACACCTTATTGGGACTCATTGGTCCTAAACACGACTTATTGGTTACATACACACCTTATTGGGCCATTATTGGTCCTAAACACAACTTATTGGTTACATACACACCTTATTGGGACTCATTGGTCCCAACTGACCCTCGTTTCCCCTAAACACACCTTATTGGGACTCATTGGTCCTAGACACAACTTATTGGTTACATACAAACCTTTTTGGGCCATCATTGGTCCTAAACACAACTTATTGGTTACATACACACCTTACTGGGACTTATTGAGCCATCATGGGTTCTAAACACAACTTATTGGTTACATACACACCTTACTGGGACTCATTGGTCCCAACTGACCCTCGTTTCCCCTAACACACCTTATTGGGATTCATTGGTCTTAAACACAACTTATTGGTTACATACACACCTTATTGGGCCATTATTGGTCATAAACACAACTTATTGGTTACATACACACCTTATTGGGACTCATTGGTCCCAACTGACCCTCATTTCCCCTAAACACACCTTATTAGGACTCATTGGTCCTACACACAATTTATTGGTTACATACAAACCTTATTGGGCCATCATTGGTCCTAAACACAACTTATTGGTTACATACACACCTTACTGGGACTTATTGAGCCATCATGGGTTCTAAACCCAACTTATTGGTTACATACACACCTTACTGGGACTCATTGGTCCCAACTGACCCTCGTTTCCACTAACACACCTTATTGGGACTCATTGGTCCTAAACACAACTTATTGGTTACATACACACCTTATTGGGCCATTATTGGTCCTAAACATAACTTATTGGTTACATGCACACCTTATTGGGACTCATTGGTCCCAACTGACCCTCGTTTCCCCTAAACACACCTTATTGGGACTCATTGGTCCTAGACACAAGTTATTGGTTACATACAAACCTTATTGGGCCATCATAGGTTCTAAACACAACTTATTGGTTACATACACACCTTACTAGGACTCATTGGTCCCAACTGACCCTCGTTTCCCCTAAACACACCTTATTGGGACTCATTGGTCCTAGACACAACTTATTGGTTACATACGAACCTTATTGGGCCATCATTGGTCCTAAACACAACTTATTGGTTACATACACACCTTACTGGGACTTATTGAGCCATCATGGGTTCTAAACACAACTTATTGGTTACATACACACCTTATTGGGACTCATTGGTCCCAACTGACCCTCGTTTCCCCTAAACACACCTTATTGGGACTCATTGGTCCTAGACACAACTTATTGGTTACATACAAACCTTATTGGGCCATCATTGGTCCTAAACACAACTTATTGGTTACATACACACCTTACTGGGACTTATTGAGCCATCATGGGTTCTAAACACAACTTATTGGTTACATACACACCTTACTGGGACTCATTGGTCCCAACTGACCCTCGTTTCCACTAACACACCTTATTGGGACTCATTGGTCCTAAACACAACTTATTGGTTACATACACACCTTATTGGGCCATTATTGGTCCTAAACACAACTTATTGGTTACATACACACCTTATTGGGACTCATTGGTCCCAACTGACCCTCGTTTCCCCTAAACACACCTTATTGGGACTCATTGGTCCTAGACACAACTTATTGGTTACATACAAACCTTATTGGGCTATCATTGGTTCTAAACACAACTTATTGGTTACACACACACCTTACTAGAACTCATTGGTCTCAACTGACCCTCGTTTCCCCTAAACACACCTTATTGGGACTCATTGGTCCTAGACACAACTTATTGGTTACATACGAACCTTATTGGGCCATCATTGGTCCTAAACACAACTTATTGGTTACATACACACCTTACTGGGACTTATTGAGCCATCATGGGTTCTAAACACAACTTATTGGTTACATACATTGGTCCCAACTAACCCTCGTTTCCACTAACACACCTTATTGGGACTCATTGGTCCTAAACACAACTTATTGGTTACATACACACCTTATTGGGCCATTATTTGTCCTAAATACAACTTATTGGTTACATACACACCTTATTGGGACTCATTGGTCCCAACTGACCCTCGTTTCCCCTAAACACACCTTATTGGGACTCATTGGTTACATACACACCTTACTAGAACTCATTGGTCCCAACTGACCCTCGTTTCCCCTAAACACACCTTATTGGGACTCATTGGTCCTAGACACAACTTATTGGTTACATACAAAACTTATTGGGCCATCATTGGTCCTAAACACAACTTATTGGTTACATACACACCTTACTGGGACTTATTGAGCCATCATGTGTTCTAAACACAACTTATTGGTTACATACACACCTTACTGGGACTCATTGGTCCACTGACCCTCGTTTCCACTAACACACCTTATTGGGACTCATTGGTCCTAAACACAACTTATTGGTTACATACACACCTTATTGGGCCATTATTGGTCCTAAACACAACTTATTGGTTACATACACACCTTATTGGGACTCATTGGTCCCAACTGACCCTCGTTTCCCCTAAACACACCTTATTGGGACTCATTGGTCCTAGACACAACTTATTGGTTACATACAAACCTTATTGGGCCATCATTGGTTCTAAACACAACTTATTGGTTACATACACACCTTACTAGAACTCATTGGTCCCAACTGACCCTCGTTTCCCCTAAACACACCTTATTGGGACTCATTGGTCCTAGACACAACCTATTGGTTACATACAAACCTTATTGGGCCATCATTGGTCCTAAACACAACTTATTGGTTACATACACACCTTACTGGGACTTATTGAGCCATCATGGGTTCTAAACACAACTTATTGGTTACATACATTGGTCCCAACTAACCCTCGTTTCCACTAACACACCTTATTGGGACTCATTGGTCCTAAACACAACTTATTGGTTACATACACACCTTATTGGGCCATTATTTGTCCTAAATACAACTTATTGGTTACATACACACCTTATTGGGACTCATTGGTCCCAACTGACCCTCGTTTCCCCTAAACACACCTTATTGGGACTCATTGGTTACATACACACCTTACTAGAACTCATTGGTCCCAACTGACCCTCGTTTCCCCTAAACACACCTTATTGGGACTCATTGGTCCTAGACACAACTTATTGGTTACATACAAAACTTATTGGGCCATCATTGGTCCTAAACACAACTTATTGGTTACATACACACCTTACTGGGATTTATTGAGCCATCATGGGTTCTAAACACAACTTATTGGTTACATACACACCTTACTGGGACTCATTGGTCCCAGCTGACCCTCGTTTCCACTAAACACACCTTATTGGGACTCATTGGTCCTAGACACAACTTATTGGTTACATACAAACCTTATTGGGCCATCATTGGTTCTAAACACAACTTATTGGTTACATACACACCTTACTAGAACTCATTGGTCCCAACTGACCCTCGTTTCCCCTAAACACACCTTATTGGGACTCATTGGTCCTAGACACAACTTATTGGTTACATACAAAACTTATTGGGCCATCATTGGTCCTAAACACAACTTATTGGTTACATACACACCTTACTGGGATTTATTGAGCCATCATGGGTTCTAAACACAACTTATTGGTTACATACACACCTTACTGGGACTCATTGGTCCCAGCTGACCCTCGTTTCCCCTAAACACACCTTATTGGGACTCATTGGTCCTAGACACAACTTATTGGTTACATACAAACCTTATTGGGCCATCATTGGTCCTAAACACAACTTATTGGTTACATACACACCTTACTGGGACTCATTGGTCCCAACTGACCCTCGTTTCCCCTAAACACACCTTATTGGGACTCATTGGTCCTAGACACAACTTATTGGTTACATACAAACCTTATTGGGCCATCATTGGTTCTAAACACAACTTATTGGTTACATACACACCTTACTAGGACTCATTGGTCCCAACTGACCCTCGTTTCCCCTAAACACACCTTATTGGGACTCATTGGTCCTAGACACAACTTATTGGTTACATACAAACCTTATTGGGCCATCATTGGTCCTAAACACAACTTATTGGTTACATACACACCTTACTGGGACTTATTGAGCCATCATGGGTTCTAAACACAACTTATTGGTTACATACACACCTTACTGGGACTCATTGGTCCCAACTGACCCTCGTTTCCCCTAAACACACCTTATTGGGACTCATTGGTCCTAGACACAACTTATTGGTTACATACAAACCTTATTGGGCCATCATTGGTTCTAAACACAACTTATTGGTTACATACACACCTTACTAGAACTCATTGGTCCCAACTGACCCTCGTTTCCCCTAAACACACCTTATTGGGACTCATTGGTCCTAGACACAACTTATTGGTTACATACAAACCTTATTGGGCCATCATTGGTCCTAAACACAACTTATTGGTTACATACACACCTTACTGGGACTTATTGAGCCATCATGGGTTCTAAACACAACTTATTGGTTACATACATTGGTCCAAACTAACCCTCGTTTCCACTAACACACCTTATTGGGACTCATTGGTCCTAAACACAACTTATTGGTTACATACACACCTTATTGGGCCATTATTTGTCCTAAATACAACTTATTGGTTACATACACACCTTATTGGGACTCATTGGTCCCAACTGACCCTCGTTTCCCCTAAACACACCTTATTGGGACTCATTGGTTATATACACACCTTACTAGAACTCATTGGTCCCAACTGACCCTCGTTTCCCCTAAACACACCTTATTGGGACTCATTGGTCCTAGACACAACTTATTGGTTACATACAAAACTTATTGGGCCATCATTGGTCCTAAACACAACTTATTGGTTACATACACACCTTACTGGGATTTATTGAGCCATCATGGGTTCTAAACACAACTTATTGGTTACATACACACCTTACTGGGACTCATTGATCCCAGCTGACCCTCGTTTCCACTAACACACCTTATTGGGACTCATTGGTCCTAAACACAACTTATTGGTTACATACAAACCTTATTGGGCCATTATTGGTCCTAAACACAACTTATTGGTTACATACACACCTTATTGGGACTCATTGGTCCCAACTGACCCTCGTTTCCCCTAAACACACCTTATTGGGACTCATTGGTCCTAGACACAACTTATTGGTTACATACAAACCTTATTGGGCCATCATTGGTTCTAAACACAACTTATTGGTTACATACACACCTTACTAGAACTCATTGGTCCCAACTGACCCTCGTTTCCCCTAAACACACCTTATTGGGACTCATTGGTCCTAGACACAACCTATTGGTTACATACAAACCTTATTGGGCCATCATTGGTCCTAAACACAACTTATTGGTTACATACACACCTTACTGGGACTTATTGAGCCATCATGGGTTCTAAACACAACTTATTGGTTACATACATTGGTCCCAACTAACCCTCGTTTCCACTAACACACCTTATTGGGACTCATTGGTCCTAAACACAACTTATTGGTTACATACACACCTTATTGGGCCATTATTTGTCCTAAATACAACTTATTGGTTACATACACACCTTATTGGGACTCATTGGTCCCAACTGACCCTCGTTTCCCCTAAACACACCTTATTGGGACTCATTGGTTACATACACACCTTACTAGAACTCATTGGTCCCAACTGACCCTCGTTTCCCCTAAACACACCTTATTGGGACTCATTGGTCCTAGACACAACTTATTGGTTACATACAAAACTTATTGGGCCATCATTGGTCCTAAACACAACTTATTGGTTACATACACACCTTACTGGGATTTATTGAGCCATCATGGGTTCTAAACACAACTTATTGGTTACATACACACCTTACTGGGACTCATTGGTCCCAGCTGACCCTCGTTTCCCCTAAACACACCTTATTGGGACTCATTGGTCCTAGACACAACTTATTGGTTACATACAAACCTTATTGGGCCATCATTGGTTCTAAACACAACTTATTGGTTACATACACACCTTACTAGAACTCATTGGTCCCAACTGACCCTCGTTTCCCCTAAACACACCTTATTGGGACTCATTGGTCCTAGACACAACTTATTGGTTACATACAAAACTTATTGGGCCATCATTGGTCCTAAACACAACTTATTGGTTACATACACACCTTACTGGGATTTATTGAGCCATCATGGGTTCTAAACACAACTTATTGGTTACATACACACCTTACTGGGACTCATTGGTCCCAGCTGACCCTCGTTTCCCCTAAACACACCTTATTGGGACTCATTGGTCCTAGACACAACTTATTGGTTACATACAAACCTTATTGGGCCATCATTGGTTCTAAACACAACTTATTGGTTACATACACACCTTACTAGAACTCATTGGTCCCAACTGACCCTCGTTTCCCCTAAACACACCTTATTGGGACTCATTGGTCCTAGACACAACTTATTGGTTACATACAAACCTTATTGGGCCATCATTGGTCCTAAACACAACTTATTGGTTACATACACACCTTACTGGGACTTATTGAGCCATCATGGGTTCTAAACACAACTTATTGGTTACATACATTGGTCCAAACTAA
>JBCNJP010008917.1:0-35336 GCA_039602395.1 Deinandra increscens subsp. villosa
TTCTTACCCGTCGGTCGTTTTTAATATCATAGGCGATTAAATGAAAGCATGTTATCTTTACTCTCTCTTTAGAACCAATTATATGTTCGATTAAAAATCCCTTGAAGGGAACCCACATCATTTTTACCTTTCTTACTCTATACAAAGAAACAACGTATCTTACGTTCTCCATTTTTTCTATGACTAGATCGTCATCATCATATCCACGGTTTTTGGTCCGACCAGCAACCAAAAGACTACTTTTAAGAATAAAATATAACAACATGAAGTATACAAATCTTGTTTGAACCGTTAGAATTGTCGTTATCAAAAGCGAAAAGTAAGATTCGTTATCATATCGTGTTACATGACACATTATCAAACCATAAGTTAGATGACAAATTAAATATTAGTAAAGTACGTATGTACTCAAAAATCATTTTTCACCATCAACTTGTATGTTTTTCTCTTGCTGTAGACTAACCAAATGAGCATACACACTCCCCTGCGTACCGATGAGCGTGTCGTGGGTCCCGCACTCGACCGCCTTTCCGTTCTGCAACACCGTGATGCTGTCGGAATTACGTACCGTTGATAGCCGGTGTGAGACCAAAATAGTGGTTCTTTCTTTCATCAACTTATCAAGTGCCTCTTGAACTAGCCTCTCCGAGGCTAAATCAAGAGCACTTGTCGCTTCATCTAAAAGAAGAATCGAAGGATCTTTTAATATGGCTCTCGCTATGGCGACCCTTTGTTTTTGCCCACCTGATAACTGCGCACCGTTGTTACGCACTTCCGTCTTGTAACCTTCGGGCAATCGGGTTACGAATTCATGAGCATTCGCAAGCTTTGCGGCATTTACGATCTCTATTTCCGACGCCTGTTCGTCTCCGTATCTTATGTTATCGTATATAGTGGTCGAGAATAACAACGGCTCTTGTTGCACTAAACCGATTCTTCGCCTCAACGACTTTAAATTCAACCGTTTAATGTCGAAACCGTCGATGAAAACGGTACCAGAATCCGGGTCGTAAAATCTCGATACAAGCCCGATAACTGTACTTTTACCTGACCCGCTTGGCCCGACTATTGCCATACAGTTTCCCGCCATTATTTTCAAATTCAAACCGTTTAAAACGTACACACCTGGTCTTGTAGGGTATGAGAAGCTGACATGTCTAAATTCTACATCTCCTTTGATAAGATCTAACGACAACGAGTCCGGATGGTCAGGATTTATGGCCGATTTCCGGTTCAGGATATCGAAAACTGAACCGAGTGCTTGTGTTCCCTTCACAATGTCGGGTGCGAGAGCGAGTGTTTCGGCTATGGATAAAGCCGTTATGATAAGAACCATGAAGGCTTTAATAACGTCACCGAAATTCGAGTTTTTATGTTTGATTAGTACCGATGCATACCAGAGACCGAGCGCGTATGAACAGAAAGCAAGGAACTGCGAGAAACCATACCCGAAACCCGATATGTGGCCCCGAAGACGGGCCTGTTTTCCGGGCCGGTTGAGTTCAGTGGAGAATTGACTTGATACTCTATCTTCGGCTCCAAATGCAGCAACGGTTCGGATGTTAGCTATGGCTTCACGAGCCATTGATGTAGCTCGGGAGTAAGAGGTTGTGTAGTCTCCACCAAATCCCTTCAGAAAAAGTTGCTGCAGAAATATAGAGATAAAATCAACTTTAGTCATTGTTTGACTTTCAGGTCAAAATAATAACTTTTGACTTTCAAATTTGATAAGGTTGATACATAAATTTGAGTAAAAATTAACTGAATCATAAACTTTGTGAATTTATCCGTAAACATGTGTGAAATGGGGCCAAAAAATGAAATAAAATCAATATATATTAAGAACTTGAATATAGTTGGTTTGACTTGAAAAGTCAAACTGTTGTAAAAAGAGGACTCTGAAAGAGACAGGAGGTGTAACCTCAGTTATGGAAGCTCCAATTAGAAGGGGAAATGTAGAAACAATGACTAATGCTATCCTCCAGCTCAATACAAAAGATATCACAAATGCAGTTACTGTAAGTGCTATATTTTGCACGATTGTCGACAACCGATCCGCCAATGCACTTCTTACCAAAGTAGCATCGGCGGCCAGTTTCGACACAAGCGCACCAGTTGAGCTCTCCTCCATATCGAACCAACCAACTTCATTTGTAAGCATAGCTGCCCAAAGAAAAAAGAACCAAAATCCGATTAGTCCCGTTTCAAAGACTGTTTTGGGCCTTTGGCAGTTGGCTCAAGTAATCGGGTTAGTTAAGGCGTAAACGAACCTGAAAACATGGATAAACGGACTCGGGTAGTGAGGCGTTCTCCCATTAATGTATAGAAATAGTGTTGCAGCATGTATATAGGGATAGTAACAATCCCGGCTGCAACGAATAACAACGATGCCCGCTGTACTTCATCTCTGATTCTAGAATCATCACCGGAGTAAAAACAAGTCAAAATGTATGTTATCCCAAGAGCAAATAGAGGAGCTTGCATTCCGGCTAGAATTGCGCCTAAAGATCCCAGTACTGCGTAAGGCCACTCGGGTTTGTTTAACTTAACAAGGTCCCAAATGGACGGGGCGTTCTTGCTTGATCCTGATACCGATCCTGATCCTGATACTGATCTTGATAAAGAATCATTTTCTCCACTTGGATTGGCGGTTTTCGCGGTCAACGAGTCAAACTGTTGATGATGGGAATGTTGTGTGACACTTCTTTGAACTTTTGTAGTTGTGGGTTCTGATGCTTGAAGTCTAACAAGAGTTGAATACTCTCCACCTTTAGTGACTAAATCTAAATGGGAACCCATTTCGACCACTTGACCGTTTTTCAACACGATAATGGTGTCAGCGTCTCTAACGGTTGAGAGTCTGTGTGCCACGATGACTGTGGTCCGCTTTGACATAGCCGCATTTAGCGACTGTTGAACAACAAGTTCCGATTCGGAATCTAGTGCACTAGTAGCCTCATCTAACAGCAGAATCTTGGGATTCCGAAGTGTGGCTCGGGCGATTGCGATTCTTTGTTTTTGACCTCCGGATAGCTGAGTCCCACCTTCTCCGACTTGAGTGTTATAACCGTCGGGTAACCGTTGAATGAACGAATCCGCATTTGCGAGTTTCGAAACTTGGATTATGTGCTCCATATCAGCATCCGGTTTACCGTAAAGTATGTTTGCAGCTATAGTTGTTGCAAATAATGCCGGTTCTTGACTAACCAAACCCATTAGCCTTCTTAACCAACTTAACTGCAGAATCTTAATATCATGGCCATCCAATAATATTTGCCCTTCACATGCCAAAAAAAAAAGAAAAAGAAAAAATGCTGAATTAGTGACTTATTGTAAGAATTAAAAATATTGAAACATGGTTATAGTTTAGATATAGATGAGTTAGCTTTATTTCAAGAATTAAAAATTTTAAGAGATATTATTGATTTAGAATGTGACTCACTTATTAATATATTAAATTATTAAAGTATTTCAATTCTTTTCCAAATGCATATATTAACTGTCGAATATTGTTAACTATTCTTATAACCGTTGCTTCCGTTGAACGAAGTTTTTCAAAACTAAAATCGTTAAAAAATTACTTAAGATCTACCATGTCACAAGGAAGATTGAATGATTTAGTAATTCTATCAATTGAAAAAGATTTGTTAAAAGAAATTGATTATGAATATTTTATTAAAGAATTTGCATAAAAAAAAGCTAGAAAATTAAATTTTATTTAAATATATTTTTTTCACATAACAAAGATTTTTTTTGCAAATACTAATTTTTTTAACTCTACCATATTTTTTTAAGCCCTATTTCAAGCTCGGATAAAAGAAGAGGGTTTTTAGAATGTGACTTTTGAAAAAGGGCCCCGTTTTTTTTCTTCGCTTGGGGGCCTCAAATATGTTGGGGACAACCCTGCATAGGACCTTGTTTGATACCTGAAATGGGGTCGTAAAACCGTTGAATCAAGGAAATAATGGTGCTCTTTCCTGAACCACTGGGACCCACAATAGCAACTTTTTTCCCGGCACCAACTGTAAAACTGAGATCATGGAAAAGGACTGTATTTGGTCGAGAAGGGTAAGCAAAAGAGACGTGACGAAATTCAATATTTGCGTCAACTTTTGAAAAGGCCAAGCCTGTATGCGACTTTGGTGAAGTTTTAACATCCTCTTTGATCATGCATACAATATTTCCTGCAGCAGCCTTACCTTTTGATATGGCTGCAAGGTTCGGTACAGCCTGGCCCAGAGCGCTACAAAATTAACCACATGATGCCTTTAGTCACTCATTTTATAAAAAACCTACACTTTTCTATGTACAGGACACAGTGTCTTTATATAGTAGTGACATATTTTTGGGCCTTATATTATTTCCCATGTGGCCGGGGATCATATATACTATTTCAATTTCAATGAATTGAAGGCATGGAGTTATTTTATAGAATTTTAATTAGGTTATTCAATTTTACTTTAGATGTTCTATTTTTATATAACTTTTTTTATAAAGTTTAAAATCTAAATGAGCGAGGCTTGTGAAACATATATATAGATATTTGTTTTTGTTATTAAGGGAATCTTTTAGCTCTAATTTCAAGTTCATTTGGAAAAAAAGAATACTAAATTGTAGCCCTTCATATTCATATATGTTTTATTTGAATTACTTGGTTTTATAAATTTGAAGTTTTTTAGAATTAAGTGAAGTGCATAAAACATATGCAAGTATTTTTTTTGTTGTTTTTTATAAATTATTTTTTCTTTACTAGTTACATTTAAAAAAATAGTAATTAATATTCATATATATTTCATCTACCCGGCCTATTTTTAGTTTATAAAATTTTAAAATTTATAAATAAATTATATAAGATTGTAAAACTTAATAAATTAAAAGTAAAAGTAAGTAACTTTATAAGAATAAAACTTTAGTAAAGGAAAAGTATATTCTCACATTCTATCCCAAACCATCTAATGAAATCCCCCACCAAGTGGGAATGAACTTATCAAACAACGGTTTGACTTTTTCAAACAAACATTTGACTTACAATCCACTGAATATAACATTGATGATTGTTGTAAAGGCTTTGCCACCACTCGTGTCATGGTGTCGAACGAGTACGCCAGCGTACCATAGAAGTAACGCCCATGCACAAAACAAGAGTGCATAAGTGAACCCGATACCAAATCCTTTTGCAACCCCGCTTCTTCTCGCCAATTTCAACGCTTTCTCAAGCGATCTCGAGTACGAATCAATCGCTTTTTTCTCCCCCACAAATGAATATACAGTCCGGACTTGTGATATATTCTGAAAAATCCATATAATTAAAAAAACATGTACGTTAGTTTCCCAGCTAGCATCTTAGGATTATAATGGAAAATTTCGAAAATGACCATTTTGAAAAAAAATTCTAAGCTTTTGTCAATTTGAAAAGTCTCTCCCTCATTTGGTCCATGTTTTACGTTCTTTCTCTGCCGTAGATTTTATGATCGTCCTACCATTCAACTTGTATATCTTGACACGTGACACTTTGACCATATATAACTAATGATTGAATCTACCATAAAAGTATGATCAAATCTACCATAAAAGTATGATCAAATCTACCATAAAAGTATGGTCGAATCCCACGTGTTTTTTTATTTGTTCCAAAAATATGTATTTGATATTATTTATGGTCGATTAGACTAGAGTTTTATGGTATAGATTTCGACCATACTTTTATGGTAAATTCAATCATTAGTTATGGTCAAAGTGTCACGTGTCAAGATCTAAGAGGATTATGAATGGTAGGACGACCATAAAATCTACGGTAGGAAAAGAACATAAAACGTGGACAAAACGAGGGACAAACTTTTCAGATAGACAAAAGCTTGAATTTTTTTTCTTTTTCAAAATGGTCATTTCAGAATTTCCCTTATAATTAACCAACGTGAAAGTCAAGACAATCTACCTCCTCAGCAATCTTTCCGGATTCAGCATAAGCAGCCTCACTTTTCTCCGATAAAGTAGACATGATCAGTGTGTAAGCGCCACCGGCTACAGCTATTAGCGGGACGATGGCCAATGTGACAAGTGTGAGCTGCCAAACAGAAGTAAATCCCACCACAAACCCGACCAAGAACTGCGAAAGATATCGTAAACCATGCCCTATCTGCATTTTCATCCAAATAACTTCATGTGATTCTTATAATCATGAAATAATAACATATTTACCATCAAATGTTACCATCATTTAATGTTTACAAAATTTATTGAATATAGAAAAGTGATAATTTTGTTTTGTTTTGATGATTAAAACTCGTTAGTTCCTGTTTTCTTATTGGTTCTGAGCTAGCTAGCATACATCACGTGGTTGGTGGTTAGTTATTGTACCTTGTCGCCAATAGCATCTTGCACAAGAATTGCGTCACTAGAGATGTGAAAAAGTATATTTTGATCCTTAGCTATGGTGTCAAAAAACTTAATATCTTTTCTCAGCAAAGATTGGAGATATCTGAAACGTAGATGTGCTGTTTGCCTTTCTCCAGTCTGCATCCAGCATGCAACACCTGTAAATCACAAACTTACACAATTAATTTTGACCTAAAAAGTCAAAGTTTGACTTTTTATGAATGATAGGGAGGAAAATAACTACCGATCCATGAAGATATGAAGACTACCAGTCCAAGATAAATCAAGTATAGAGAATTCTGATGAGTAATTAAACAAGTTAGAAAGTGTAAATATAAAAATATATTAAAAAATATAAAGAAAAAATGCAAATAAATTAAAAAACTAGGCGAATGGGCCGGACCCACTTTGTGTGTTCAGGGTCCGTCTCTAGCTGGTCTGGGTTGGTTCATTTTTTCTCAAGCTGGACCAACCCGGTACCATATCTGAATAAGGTGAAAAAAACAAGGATCGGAACAATTTCATGTGTTTTGGGTCGGTCTCAGTCTGGATCATTCAATGGTTTTCTCAAGTCGACACGTGAGATACTTGTCGCTACTTTTTACCTTAGAAACTTCGGAAGATAATCTATGAGGATGTGCAGATAAATGACCCAAGGAATCGATCATACGACCGAATAGAACAAAGAAAACAGGAAGTGCAGCACCATGAATACAAGCTCCAATGCTCCCAAACAGCATTAAGAAGAAATCCCATTTATCAGCTGCGTAAAATAAACCCGAAAACGAAGCATTGTTTGTTGATGAACTCGAATCGGGTTGTAAGTCCGGTTTTGGAGTTGGGATTTCACAGGAATCTTGGTTTGACATGATCTCAACTTCTCTCATTGTAGGAAGCCAATTGGACAGTGTGAGTACATGAAGAAAAAGGTAGTTAATTTTCTCACTTAATTACATCACGAAGATGATATCAATTTCACCTCAATAAATGAAGAAGCTTTTAGTTGGTGAACTAACAAATCGGTAACATTTACTACAAATTTAAATAGCTGGCAAAAAGGTCGGACAACGGGGTTGTACTTAGCAAAGACCATCATAGCATAGGATTTAGTCTAATTGTACCTGATAGAGTTGAGACCGAACCAACCCGGACCGAACCAAGTTGGAACCGAAACCGAATAAGATCGATGAAAATAGGAGTGAGGACCAGATACACAGTTTGTGTGCTTAGGGTTGGTCTCGGGCTTGTTTGGGTTGGTTCTTTAGGTGATTATGAGTCAGAAATTGGATTGACTAGGATCGAACCTGCCCCGGAACAGAACCAAATAAGGTGAAAGAAAAGCACCGAGAACGGGACTGATTTCGTGTGTTTCGGGTAGGTCTCAGTCCACATCATTTTATAGGTTTTCTCAGTTCAACCCATGAGACGCTTTCTCCTTAGTGCTTGCTGTTTATGATTTATTCTTACCTAACCAAACTGAAAAGTGACTAATAGATAGAAATGTAAAACTACATTTTAGTAAGAGTATATGTGTGTGGTGTTTATTAGCGTATAGTAAATGTGTATTAGTTAAGGTAGTCAAGTGAAATATTGTAACTATAAATATTGTATTTGTGATAGCATGCAAATTATACCCAAACTCACATGGTATCACAAAACTAGGTCTCTAATTTTAGCCGCCCTCGCTCTCTTCGACCGTCTCTTTTCCAGCCGACCCTCCCTCCTCCATCGCCCTTCTTCCCTTCTTCGATGGGTGACAAGCCAGCGAACACCTCTTCCTCCTCGTCTCTCCATCCTGCTGTTACCGTGACGAACATCAAGGACTTCGTTCTGGGTCACTTTAGAGATGGACAACGGTCAATACACTTCTTCGGCGGAACTATTCAAGATCCACTGCCGCGCTTTCCAGGTGATTGAGCACGTCATCTCTCCTAAGTCTGAATCCTCTACCGCACGTACTGGGGCTGATGGGGATCTTTGGGCACGCCTTGATGCCATCGTGATCCAATGGATCTACAACACAATCTCTAATGATCTATTGAATAAAATCTTGAAAGTTGATGCTACTGCACAACAGGCGTGGGATTCTCTATCCAGTATTTTTCAAGACAACCAGAATCAAAGGGCTGTCTATCTGGAGCATAAACTGGTTACCACGAAATTGTCTAACTTCTCAAACTGCTCTGCCTATAGTCAAGCCTTAAAGATGCTCGCTAATCAGTTAGCAAACGTTGGTGCCGAAGTCTCTAACCAACGTCTTGTCCTTCAACTTATTGCAGGTTTACCAGAATCATACGAGGGGATAGCAATGATGATTCAGCAGACTAATCCTCTCCCCACTTTTTATGAGTCCCGCTCCAAGTAAATCTTGGAAGAAACCAGAAAACAAAATCAAACTACTGCCACTGCCGTCACTGCTGGCGCGGCCCTCACTGACCAACCGTCTCGTGGCCTAGATAATTTTCGTCAGGTAAACCCTTGGTTATGATCTTCGTTCCAACTGTGGTGGCTATTCTCAAGGCCGTGGATACGGTCGTGGTTGTGGTGGATAGCGCCACAATCGCAGCTCACGGAGAGGCGGAAACAATAGCAACTCGAACCGCTCCAACTAGAATTCCGCCACTGTCGGACCGAATTGGGTACACCCAGGCTCCCTGGTCGAACCATCCCCCAACACCGGCCCAGTATTGGGCCCAACAGCAGCAAACCAGGAACACCTCTTGGGCGGCCCAACCCCTTGTTCGTACCCCACCTTCCAGCCGGCCCAGTTTCAACAGCGGCCCACGTCGGCTGGGCTTCTCGGTCCCCGTCCAGCAGCCCCATGTACTCCTCAAAATTATGCCTGCTCCGAAACCGGGTACAACACACCTACTGATGTTGATCAAGCATTTGCGAGCTTGTCTTTACAACACCAACAGGATCCGAACTAGTACGTGGATAGCGGCGCCACGTCTCACATGACCAACAATCCAGGTAACTATTATCATATGTCAATAATGGTATTTTCGGAATATAATTGTAGGCAACGACACACACATTCCAATCCAGGGCACCGGAAACCAAACTCTCTGCCCTCTTTTCCTCCTTTAAATCTTCCTAATGTTCTTTATGTTCCATGTCTTGTAAAAAAATTATTGTCCGTCAGACGTTTAACCACAGATAATAATCTTTTCGTCGAATTTGATCCATAAGGTTTTGTTTGAAGGATTTCCCGACCAGGACGCCGCTCCTCCGATGCAATAGCCTTGGAGATCTCTACCCTCTATCTTTCCAGTCTGCTCAAGTTTCAAGCCCTTCTGCTTTTGCTGCTACTACCCAGGATATTTGGCATTCTCGCCTAGGCCACCCTGGCTCTCATGTCTTTACTATTTTAAATAAACATTTGTTGTTTCCTTTTCGTAATGTAATAAAGAACTCGAATCTATCGAATTGCAACTCATGTGCCTTAGGCAAACATATCTGAATGCCATTTTATTTATCTCATAATTCATCTTCTCCGTCATTTGATATAATCCATAGCGATTTGTGGACATCCCCCGTTTTTAGCACGGGTGGACATCGTTACTATCTTTTATTTTTAGATGATTTTTCTAATTTCTTGTGGACTTCTCCACTTTCTAATAAGAGCCAAGTCTTCACCATTTTCACCATCTTTCATGCTTATGTAAAAACTCAATTTTCCAAATCTATTAAAAGTCTTCAATGTGATAATGGTCGGGAATACGATAATAACTCCTTCAAACAATTTGCTCAATCTCATGGCATGACATTCAGATTCTCCTGTCCTTATATCTTTTCGCAAAACGGTAAAGTGGAGCGTAAAATCCGCTCCATTAACAATGTCATGCGAACCCTTTTACATCACTCCTCCATGCCAACAACCTTTTGGCACCATGCCTTAGCCCATACTAAGGTATTTAATAAGCATGCTCCACCCACAATACTCAACATTGATATGGGCATCGTACCGCAAGCACAGCGCCCTGTTATATGGAACAACGAATCTGTTATCAAGAGGCACGCCGTTTTTTAAGAAAGGCAACGCACCTCTAGGCCTCTTGTAATAAACATAACCCTCAGAGTCAAACCGGGTGGCCTGCTCATACGACTTAGGAAACGATTTTGAGCATCGGCCATCAATCATGCACGGGGAGCTCTCCCTTGCCAAACCACACGGGCCATGAAGCATTGACTCAGTCACAATCTTGTATAGAACAGGGTCGTTTGCCGGGTTTGGCAGCTGAGCAGAAATGAACTTGTCAAGGTCAACAGGACTGTCAATCCTACAATGAGGCGCAACCCATAGCAATGTATGACAATGCGGAAGGCCCCTCTTTTGAAACTCAATGGTGTACAGGTCTGCGGTCACCTCGCCAAAGGGCCTATCAGTCTTCAAGAACTTAACGAACGACTCTACTTTCATGTGGAACACTCGCGCAATAAGATCAGCCCTGTCAGACGCGCTAATCTTGGGATTGCGAGCCAACTCACGTGTGATCTCCGGCCACTTCACATTGCACGTAAAGGTCACGAAATACTGCGGGTTACCATGCACCCTACAGATGGCCAGCGCGTCCTGGTAATGCTTATACATGTATCTAGGACTGCCAGTAAACGACGCTGGCAGTATGACACGCTTGCCTACCTCGTGGCCCTCTGTATCACCCCTTGAGACAGCATCCTGTATGCCGTGGAGGAGGTCGGTGCGTAGGGCGTCTTGGTTTGCACGTAAGTAGTCGAGGCGATACTGCTCGATACACACGTATGCATCCACCAAGTATTGCTGCAAAAGCTGTCCCGCTTGAAGGATGTGAGTGTACGTAGACTGCCGCTCGTGTAACTGATACGCATAGAACATGTTCATGGTCAGTTTACGGCCATCCGAGCCCGCATCAGCATCCAAACGCAGTGCCGGGGACCACCCGTGACCGCCAGCAGGAAACAGCAAAGGATACTGCAAAGGCATATATGACGGATGTCGCTTATCAACCCTGTGAAGACTGCCGTCCTTCCCGTGTATTACGATGTCGTAGTCCGTCGTGTGACAGTCATCACCAAACACGATAGCCCCGAGGGTCCCTTCTGCAGGGTCATCATAGGTCCTTTCTTTCGGCCCACTATACAGCCTAATGCCAAAGTCAGGAACATCCTGTTGCGCGTACATTTCCATTGAAGTCTTGAACAACTTCACATACTCATTGACTGAGGCAAACATATCAGCAAGAACAGAGACGACTTGCGGTGACAAATCTTTCTTTCTCTTCTTCTCAAAGGACCGTAGCCTGTTGGACACCTCATTCTCAGTGTCGAAAATGTACATTTGTAGGAATTTAGGACGTTCGCCAGGATCTGGACATAACGATCCTAGTAAATGAGAAACCTGGCCTGAGATTTTAAACACAAAAGGACCTGGCTTCTTGTTAATCTCCTCATCGACGGCAGCCCCAAAGGAAGTCATAGCAAACATAGAGTTATAAGCACGAATGTTAGAACGAAACTTAGGATCAGAGAAGAGGACCTTAAGAGTGTCAGGCGGTGCAGTAGGGTAATCCAGCCTGAACTTACCGCCCCTGCAACACGTAGAATACGCAAGTTCATGTTTTTTACTCGGGTTAGTCACACGTTCAGAATACCAGAACCGTGCATGGCAAAACTCACAGACACAGGTACAATCACCAAGATCTTCATACAGTGTAGACGCACGATGGGATGCAGAGGCAGCCAAGGAGCCAACGCTAGCAGCAGACGAACCACTGGCAGGCACGTTCCTTAACGCAGCGGCCCTAAGCATCGACGCACGCCTTCCAAACTGAGACGATGACTGGGTGCCAGTGTATGGCATAGCAGATGACGAAGAAGTGGACGCATCAGGAGCCAGAGTCTTTCGCTTTCTACCCATTATAAGTATAAACATACACACACACACATACACACATACATATACTTATATAAAGGTAAACCGACACACACAAACAACATATATATACACATATACATATACGTATACCTATATAAAGGTTAAGCCAACACACACAGAAAGCATGCACACACAAAAACAGAGATATAAACACAAACGCATACGTACATATGTATATATATATATATATATATATGCGCAAACCGATCACTAATAATGTATATCTATATATATGAGCACCAGACCATAACATAATAAAATACAACGCAGGCAGGCTCTTACCGAACAATAGCAAGCGCAGAATCCATTATCCCAGAGCTGGCAGTGCCTGCATCAAAACGAATCAACAACATAAGATCAGCAACACTGACCCCAGAGCTGCTCTTGTAGGTACGATGCAAAAACCAAGCCTCTCTCATATTTTGATAGCTCTTAACTTGAGGCATGTATACAGATTTTGTTGCCAATTTTTGGCCTCACAGTTGTACACAGAGCGGTGTAGCAACTATGCATCTGGAGCTTTTATTCATATACAATTATGCATCTAGAGCTTTTATTCATATAGCTGGCCAAAGAAACGATTACATTAGACACGTTTGAGTGATAGGCTTTGAAATTTGTTTTGCCTACTTAATCTTAGCTGAACACCTCAGCATGAATGTAAAAAAAAACTATTATAAGAGGTCGAGGGTAGTGTATGATACTTAATCTTAGCTAGACACCTCATCATGAATGTAAAAAAAAAACTATTATAAGACCACATTTTGATGGCTCAACCACACCAAAACGACCTTTTATGGTATGCCTCAAGCAGAAACGACTGGCCTCACAGTTAAGGAGAGAAAAAAATGTTTGAGTGAGAGGCTTTTAGGCAGCCTTTAAACTGGCAGATGACAGCCAACCCGCTGACCGACCCCATGTAACCAACTGTTGAAAACACAGCCCAAAGAGAGAACGAAACAAACCTTTGTTGCTCTTCTTTCCAGTCATAGTCTGAAACAAAAAGTTAACCAAAAGGTGAGATGGTAATTACTAAGAACGTAGGAACCAAACACAGCACATGATCATGCCAAAAGCACAACACAAAGCATCCAGGACATATTTTTTTTTAGGAAAACAAAGGCATAAAAGAGATCTTTCATATGTAATACTGTAATTATGTTGAGATCGTAACAAACAAATGAGAGAAACATAGATCCATGTTTTCCTTTGGCTAAAGATAGAGCAGGTAGGACATATTTTTTTAGGAAAACAAAGGCATAAAAGAGATCTTTTATATGTAAAACACGAATGCTAATCAAAAGCAAATCACAGCCCCACACCACAGCCAAAATAAGATCACACCAAAACTTAAACAAATCACAGCCCCACACCACAGCCAAAATAAGATCACACCAAACTTAAACAAAGACCGTCATGATTTTGAACCAAGGTGGGATGAAAACATGAAACTTAAATGCTAATCAAAACCAAATCACAACCCCAACCACACCCAAAATAAGATCACACGGAAACTTAAATGCTAATCAAAACCAAATCACAGCCCCACACCACCCCCAAAATAACATCACGCCACCAAAAGAAAGCATAGATAGAAAGGGTAACATCCCCCCCGCCAAATTAACAGCGGCACACACACAGGCAGCAAAAGCTAGCATAAAACGTCCAAAAAAAACGAAGAACCGAAAGCAAACCCAAGCAATTGAAGCAAATCGAAGCAATACAAACGTAAATTACCGGGATTGTAACTCAGCGGCGGTACAGAAAGGCGATGGTGAAGGATACCCAGGCTGTGGGTGGCGTCTATATAAACAACCCAATCATCGCAGAGCAACAGTAGCCATAGTACCGAACGCTGTTCACAGAAGTGGTCGAGGAGTAAAGCCTTAGCAAAGCTTTAATTGAGGCACTGATCAACGCGCGTGCAGGTATGGGGGTACAACGGTAGCCGGTAGAAACAGTGGAAAGCAGCACGCCTGAAACGGCCGGTGGGCCCTCGTCAACTCCCGTTCAAAAGTAAAATCCCGTTCAAAAGTAACTCTCTCCTCAAATTAGGAGAATGTGAAAATGTCTATAAAATGTCTATAATGCCCCTCAACTTATACAACAATTACCAAAATGCCACTTTAAACTATTCATCAGGTTGTTAAATTATATATTGTATAATATAAAAATAGACAAAAATGTATTTTACTTCAAATTTTAAGAGCTTTTACAATATATATATATATATATATATATATATATATATATATATATATATATATGTAAATTACCATCACCACGTTAATTACTCATAAATGAAAGTAACAAAATCTGTAATCAATCAGCTTTAGTCCTAATAAATCACTAAAATGGTTACCACATATCTACTTTTTAGGGGTCCATAAAGAGTCAAGAACCATGCTAATTTCCGTATAATGTAGTCCTAATTAGTTGGTCAACGGTTTATCAGTGTCTGTATTAGTATCAGTATGTTGTGTTTCCTGTTGTATCGCTCGAGCAACCGCTAGTATATATATATATGCTTCATTTTAGATAAGGGATAAGAAGTAAGAACCCTCCCTAAGTTCATTCAAGCATAAAAAACATGCAACTCCGAATTAAAGTCGCACATCAAATACATACGCAGATTGATTAGATTAAATTAGGGACGGAGTTGGAAAGTAAGTAAGTAGTACCGGAGAGGAGTGGAGGCCGGATCGGAGATGGAGAGCGGCATGAGAAGTTCCGGTTTCATTTTTATACGACTGGACATCTGGCGGAAGATTACAGGGATTAAGGAAGGAATCGAGGCGAGTTTCGAGGGTGGATGCTAAATCTATCATAAGATCTCGGTGCGAGGCCGAGACGTAGGGTAAGTCCATAAAGCCCATCTGATCACCAGGCGGTGATAGCGAGTTTGATTTTGAGGCGGAGCAGGAGCGCCGAGCTCGGGAGCAAGAAACAGAATTAGGAAGAAGTTTAGGAGATGGGTAGAAGACGGAAAAGGGAGATACGTGACCGATAATGGCAGGCATTATTGCTTGCTAATCTCCTCAATGTTGCTAGAAAACCGGAGTTTATAAAGCGAGGGTGTGGTCCCGGGCCCCGAGAGCACTATGAAGAGATCGCTCAAACGTCAAATTCATGTGATTTAAAAGAGTAGTAGATTATAATTAATAGGAGTGTTGTTTTTATTAGAAATTCGATTACCGAAACCGACTCGAACCCATCTAACCCAAACACGAATTATGTAAACGGGACGGTAATAAGATTATGTATAGGGTATTTCGGGTCAACCCGAATAAACCAGTTCAGTTCCTGTACATAAATTCAAATCCTTGGTAGATATTTCAATTTATAAATCCATACTTATACTTGATTAATTTATAAATCCATACTTATACTTGATTATTTTCTCCATCCATTTTATTTTTCTCTTCCTGTATTTTGTTTCCAATTCATGCAATTTCCTTTCTTTAAACATGCTGGGAATTATACCTATCATCAATAGCACATTATTATAAGGAAGATTAATATAACTATGTAACAAATATAAGGTGATATAATTGATAAATTTTGTTCTAGTATGTAACTCAGAAAAATAATTGAAGTACATCCTAGAGTTTATTTTTCATATATTTTGATCTAATCCTTATTGAACCCGAAACCTGAATAACCCAAACCGAACTAACCCGTTACCCAAAACCCAAAACTCGAATAACCCGAAGCTAATTAGGGTCAGATTATGAATTGGATTCCAACTATGAATAACCAAAAAAACCCGACCCGTTTAACCCGAAACCCGAAAGTAAAACCACATCACCACCCCTAGATTATAGTTTCCTGACACGAAGAGGAAATTTTTTGTTAAAAGAAAAGCTCAATATCATTCTTCTCTACCTTGCAAAAAAACTAAATTAACCGAACCGAAACCTTAAAAACTCATGAGTTGGTTTTAACCGTATTGGAAGGACCATTATATGGGCGATGCTGTTACAACTTTTATAAAAAACAATCTTAATCATCATATTAAACTTTTTTTTTTAATTACAAATTTTATTAAAGCTAAGCAAGAAGCTTAGACCAAGAAGAGTACAAGAAGATTAGAGAAGAAATACAAATGACGTGAAGTAAAATGCAGCGTTGCGAAAGTTGTCCCAATCTAAGTCAGAAAGTTTTGCTCGGTGTTTGAGCCACATATAAGCTCAAGTTTAATCTCTTTCAAAATCTTCCGAGGATGAGTATTTCTGTATCTAAGTTACTTTTAGACATAATAGTATTAAAAATAAACAGTTTATTAAAAAAACATAATTAAACTATTATTAGATTAAAAAATACATAGAAAGTCTTAATATAAAAAAGTTACATAAAAAATTAGAAAAAAAAACTCCTAAGGTTGGGAACTATTTCTCTAAATATGTTTTGCAAAATTGGATTTAAACATGTTGTGCATCTCTCTCTCTTATGTATCTTCATACCATTTACTTGTTTTTCTTTCTCTCTTTAGTTGAACGAATAAGATTTAGATATGGGGTTATAGATTGGGACTCTTGATGCAATTTTGACTTTCCTATGTAATTCCGTCCTTGTTGTTTTTTTTTTTTTGCTCTCTCCTAGCGCCTTGATAGGTGTTGAGTGTGTTTAATGAAATCGTTGTTTAAAAAAAAAGTTGAACGAATAAGATGTTGTCTTCTTTATAGCTTTGGCAAATCGTTTCCTCTTCATCCTCTAAAATCATTTTGTATAAAATTAAAACCGTATATATGGCGGCACGGATTTTGTCCTTCGTCCACATACTCAAGGTTGAAGAAGTCGGGCGGCGCTACCAGGTCGGTCAACTGGGGAATTGCATGTGCAGGATTGGCAATCGTATGCAATTTGTTTTTCAACCTACCAAATGTTCGTTCCACATCCTTTCTAGCCGATTCATGAATTTGTTTATAGTCAACCATTTCTCATCGTCGATATGTGGGCACGTAGATTACTTCAAAAATGTTGACAAGTCTGGATAAGTCTCATCCGTAAGATAATATCATTGGTCATACTCAGTGTCGTGGCAATATACAAAGAAGCGGGCGCATATCTGTCCATGATGTGGTCAAACACATCTTACTCTTCTATGTTTATTTTACTCCATATACTTCAAGTCGTTTGGGGTTGTGGATTCTCGTTCATTATCTATTTGTTTGCATCCTCATAAGTTCATTCGCGTCTGGAAAGGTTTGACCAAACGCAGTTAATTCCGCATTTTGTGTATATTGTTTGTAGTTGGTTGTGTCCTTTTTTCTCATCATGTTTTAGGCTATTCGTAGTGGGGCTCCATGTTAAATAAAACGCCCCTCATGGAGCCCCTTCCCACCCCCCTAGGGCGCCATGTTAGTCAAGAAGGGGGAGAGCGCTATGTTTTTTTATTATTGGTACACCTCATACCTCATAACCCCCATCCTAATAACCCCCTACACCACTTTAGCCATGGAGCCCCTCTTGATGATGTGGACGCCACATGACGCATAACGCCCACAAAGGGCTCCATCAACTACGGATAGCCTTAGCAGCCCAGCCTTCGAAGGGAGTTTATCGAGGGCCTTTTTCTAAAGAAATAAGAATCAAGAAAAGAACTCCATAGTTTAATATGCTCAAGTGATAACAATCCAGGGATATTGACCACCTTAAGAAGTTTTCAGTCGAGCAGACAAATTTATAAGTTTCTAATTGGCAAAGTAGACAGTATTACTGGTATGAAGGCCGAAAGATATAGATAAAAACCTGGTTCACAGTAAAAGATAGAAACAACCCAGTCCTAAACAATGCTTTTTATTAATCGGTTCAAGAAAGCGTATCAAAATAATCAAAAGTTATTCTTTGTTAACCGAGTTTTATGCACATGGTTTCGTCCTATTTTATTGATTGATGATAAGAGTCCACATTAACAAACTTTTCCACATGATGTGAAACAACGTTTGAAAAGGAAAGTCGACTTTGGCGGTCATTTTTAAGACACGACGACCATCTTTGTTTAATTTAATTAATTGCTTATTCCAAAATACAATTTTGGCATTCCTTGCCGTCCTAAAATAAAATGCGTTTTATTGAATATTTAAAACCCAATAAAGTTGTAATCATTATTTTAAATGTAGTTTAAGTTTCACAAACGTAACAATCGTACTAAAACCACACTAGCTTGTTTTTAGTCAATTAATCACCAACTCTTGGTATATTTTTATAATATAATCATACTCATCACACAATAACAATAATCTAAGAATCCAAACAACACAAAAAACACCTAATAAAAGCCTTAAAATGTGTATTTTCAAGTCGAGTCACTCGTAAAACAACAAACAAATTCATGAAATTTAATTTTATATATGTCACGGGATTACATAAAGTTGGGGGACAAGAAATCCCTTAAATTAAAGACGATAGCACTCAACAAGTAAATAAATAAAGAAAAGCTAAAACCAAACCGAAAGTTAACTCGTACCATGATTCAAAAGCAAACGTCAAACACCAAACATCTAAGGAACAACGCATGTGCGTGGTGCCCAATTAGAGATACATTCCTATCATCACATTTTTATCCATTTTCAATCCGTCAACTATGCATTGGTTGTGCCTCTATTTTTGTCATCTAATCATGGCTGGATTCCAATCATCGATCCTCGACATCTTGTGTTCATTTTGATGATGATGACGATGAGGACGATGATGATGATTGGCGCACTGAACACGCAACAACCTGTGCCCATTGTCTCAATCTTGTCTTCATCGTTTGCGGATTATCACCTATAACAAATCAAAAAGTTTTAGCGACACAGCTTCTTGTCCTTTTTTCTTCTATTTCAGTATTTCCTTATAAACATAATGTAATAAAAAGTAACGGAAAGTAAAATCGAACCGAAAAATGTTAGAATGTCAATTTTTTAAATTGGATTAAAGATCAACTGCGTAATTGGCGTGGCTTAGTTGATCGCCCTGTGGTTTTTTCGTCCAGTAATACTAATTTTAGAGATATTTTTTTTTAAATTTACATATATTAGAATCACCCCCTTGGTTTATCACCCCTACAAAATTTTAGGTTAAACTTTACCACTGATAACTTCGAATCGGATGGTTAGAGTGAAATCAATCTATCAAAAAGGAATTACCGCGACCGAATATTGCGTGGGGGCTACGTGCCGGAGACGACAGATCGGGCTCAGAGACAGCGTTATACGAAGAAGCCAACGAGGAAGAAGAAGACGATGACATTGAAGACGATTTCGAGATCGTGTCAAAGTACTGCTTGTTAACGGCGTGGTAGAAGCCTAGCGCGGGTAAGGTATCGGAGAGACGATCATCCGATTTCGGAGAATCTTCGAATCCAAACCCTAGCTCTATACAAGCCTTGAGTTCATCGATATCTTCATCGGTCACGCTCTTGCTCCTCCGGTGTTTGTGTTTGCCTTTTCGTCGGATCCATTGCTCGTCCCGGTGTACGTCCGGGGACCAGGATTTTTGCGTGTAGAGGGCGGAACATGGAGGGTGAGTAGGCGGAGGAGACGGTGGCCGTGGGGCGGTGTAAGGCGGAGGCATGGCTGCCCAAACCCGTTAGGGCGGGGAACCCGGCGGAGTTTGAATTGGGAGCGTAATTTAGGGGTTGTGAAATGCAAATTTGCATAGTGGGAGTTTAAAGTTTATAAAGGAGTGGAGCACGAGTTTTCAAATGAGGACCCGTGTAGTAGGATAGTGACGTCTTTTTTATTGTGGCTGGGCCCAGGAGGTTGATTACAGGCCCAAACATTGATCAATAAAAGCACAAACCGGGTGGGGGGCCGGTTAAATTCACCTTGCAATTGGATTTAAGGTGTTTATTTTGAGTTTTGAGCTTAAGGTTCAAGCTCTATGATTTAATGTGATTTACTTGGAGTAAATCAGGAGTAGGATAGTTTGTTGCTAAAAGAATATTTATTAAGGTGTTGTTTTACGTGATATTAAGGGTTTGAGGCTCGTTGAAGACGGATTTGATGTAGTTTAGTTGAAGTAAATTAGAAGTAATGTAGTTTGTTGTAAAAAAATATCTATTATGAAGTATTAAATATAATTTCATCGGAATTAATAAAATCTAAGCTTTATGAGTTGAAAAATCAAGCATAAAATCAACTTTAGACTAAATTACATTCGTTGTGTCTCTAGAAATTTGATACTTTAACCCTTTTACCTAAAAAAATATTTTTAATATATCATGTTATATGACATTTAATTTATATAATTATTTCAGTCATTAATGCTGTCGTTAATTTTTTGTTGCAATTCGCCGTTCCAAAAAAAAAAAGAAAGAAAGAAAAAAAAATTAGATTATGTGGGGACAGTGGCGGATCTAGGAAAGAATATCAGGGGTAGCGGGGCTAACGAGGGTTCAAGGGCAGCGCCCCCGAAATTTTTTTTTAGGTAGTTAACGGGTTTTTAATCATATTTTTAAGAGGTTTTTGATCATATTTTTAAGTAAAAGCCATAAAATTTCTTCCAGGGGTCGCGAAAAATTCGTTTCAGGGGTCGCGAAAAACCGAAAACCTCATATTGGAGCTATTTTAATCTCAAAAATCTTTCTTCCTTTCCTTTGAAATATCAATGCCCCTCACATGTAATTGTGTAAACTGTAAACGAGCATAACATGTAGTAAACTTTTCATGAACCGTTTGATTGATGAGTCATTTAACAAATAATAATCATGAATATAAAACTTTTATTCATTTAGTTAAATTAATGAACATGAATATATGTCGTGTTCACAAATATAAAGTACTGAGCATAAGACCTAAAGTTATAATACACGACTATATCTATTACACCATCTAACTCATTTGCTAAATTTGTTGTGATTTAATAAAAAGAAAAAAAAAATAATAACGATATATGGCATCCACCATGGACCGCCACGTGGCAAAACGGAAACACTTTACTGTTCTCTTGGTTTTCTATTTATAATCGTAAATTTTTTAATGATAGGTTGGCACGTCCTCGAAGGGAAACTCGTACACTAGGCACACCACCTTCATTTTACAAGTCCAGAAGAAAACCAACAACTGTGAGAAAGCCTCTCAAAGTCAAGATAGAACATGCATGTGATCTCAAATGTCTCAAGCTCTAACCCTCATTCTTCATACCATTAAGCCAAGAGGCCAATTGCATGCTAGTGATGCCTTCATCAGACTCTAGACAAAACCGCTTAAGAAAAATAGTTTCTTTGTATTATTGCTAATTAATTATTAAAGTATACTAATCTAAGTCATAATGTGTATATTTTTTTATCAAGAAATTTATAAAAAGAAGTTTTGTGTTCAAAGCTCTCGGTATAACCCATTAGACAATTACGCTGTGTTCCCGAGTTTAGTTAAAGAGGGAAAAGAAGATAAGAGAAAGGAAAGAAAGAGAAAAGAAACGAAGAGAAAGGAAGAGAAGGGGAGTGATTCCTTTCCTTCCAAATCCTTCCGATTTGGAAGGAAAGAAAAACAATAGAAAATGAACTAACTTCCCCCCCCCCCCTTCCTTCCCTTTCTCTCCTTTAATGAAACTCGGAAACACAACATTTTTTGTTTCCTTACCTTTCCCTCCTTAAGTAAAACTCAGGAACACAAAATTTTTTAAACTTACTTCCCTATCATTTCCTTTCCCTCGTTAAATGAACTCGGGAACACAGCGTTAGTGTTTTTTTCTCCTTTTTTTCCTTTTTTGTTGTATAAAAGGACATATAAAATTAATAAAGATATCTCAAGTAAATGATAATCCTTTCTATAAATTGGAGTTCAAGTCGAGTATGTTAGATTGATATATTGTATTATTGTTAGAAAAAAAGATCGTTGAAAATCTGGAACGATTACCTCACGTCCAAATGCAGTTGACACGACTAATCTGTATTATAAAGTAGAAATATTGACCGTGGCCCGAAAAAAAGTGGCTTCATAAACGTACTTGTGAGACCAACTAACTAATTGATGGAATTATTTTATTTTATAAAGATTTGTAGCGTGTTGACTCTTTACATGTGGCCAAGATTAAATAAAGAAAAAAGATATTTGGCCGGTTAACTAATTACTTTTATTCACTTGTCATGTCGGTAAAATTTAACCTTTTTAAATAAAACTACTAATGATAGTTTGAGAGCTGGTAAAGTGACAAATAGAGATAAAAAAGGCATAAATAAAAAATATGCCTGTCTTGACTCTTGAGAAGCCAGGCCTTTCGTGATCGATTACAACTCTCCAAGAATTAAGTGCAACTCATTATATTCTTTATCGTTCGTTTCAGCCACTCTACCAATGGAAATAATTGAAGATCGAATTGAAGAAGTAGCAACAAGATTTACAAATTCGTTTTTATTGAAATTGAATGGATTACGATTGGATTTACAACTGATTAAATGGCTACATATACTAATCATAACCTAACAACCTGCTTAACCGAAATTTAAAACAAAATTAAACATTTACATTTAACCCCCTGCACTTTGATCAACTTGTCATATTGATCCAAACCTTTAATGCCAGCCATTTATTCTAACAATCTCCCCTCTAAATCCAATCTACTCCTTTTAATACATTCAGATCACACATCATATTAGTAACAACTTGACATTAGCATCATGTAGCATTGATCCAATGGATGTGCATACACTAATGTGCCAAGCTCCCACCTTTATGAAGCAAATCTGAATTTTAGTTAAATTCTTCAACACCTAACAGTCTTCTCATCTCTTCAAACTTCACTCTTGCTAATGCTTTGGTTAAAATATCAGCCCTTTGATCACCACTGCTGACAAAATCAACAATTATTTGATTTTGCTCTACACATTCTCTAATATAATGATATCTCAAGTTAATGTGTTTCGACCTTCCATGAAACACTGGATTCTTTATAAGAGCAATTGCCGACTTGTTATCTACTAACAACTTAACTGATTTCTGCTCTTTCTTTGTTAATTCTCCTAATAGATTCCTTAACCACACAGCCTGACATGCAGCAGCATTAGCTGCAACAAATTCAGCTTCACAACTAGAAAGTGTTACAATTTTCTGCTTCTGTGAATACCAACTAACTGCTGACCCATTAAAGAAAAATATGTTTCCTGATGTGCTCTTTCCATCATCATTGTTTACCAGATGATTGCTATCACTGAACCCAACTAGTGCCTGACCATACTGCCCTTGAACTTCATTTCTTGAGTACATTAAACCATAACTCAGGGTTCCTTTCACATACCTTAGTATGTGCTTCACTGCTTTCAGATGAGCTTCTCTTGGTTTCTCCATGAACCTGCTAACAAAACCAACAGCAAAACATATATCTGGTCTGGTTTGGGTCAGGTATCTAAGAGAACCTATCAACTTCCTATAGAGGCTAGCATCCACATCCTCTCCACCCTCTTCTTTACTTAAACTTAAGCCAAACTCCATAGGTATTCTAGTTGCATTGCAGTCCTCTAAACCTGCAAGTTTAACTATTTTCTTTGCATATGCAGCCTGTTTTATCACTATACCATCCCTCCTTTGATCTACCTCTATTCCTAGATAGTAACATAGTAAACCCAAATCAGTCATTTGAAATTTATCTTGCATTTCTTTCTTAAATCTATCAATTTCTTCCTGATTGCTCCCTGTTATCAACAAATCATCTACATAAACACCTAAGAAAATATGAGTCTTGTTCTTAACTCTTGTATAAACTGCAGATTCATGCTTGCACTTTCTGAATCCTAGCCCTTTAAGAACTTCATCAAGTTTCATATTCCAACATCTAGGGGCCTGTTTTAATCCATAGAGAGCCTTTTCAAGTCTATAAACCTTTTGCTCCTGTCCTTTCCTAACATACCCTTCAGGTTGGGTAACAAACACAGTTTCCTTTAGTTCACCATGCAGAAAGGCTGCCTTGACATCTAAGTGATACACTTTCCAGTTCATCATGGCAGCATATGACAATAGCAATCTTATAGTTTCAATTCTAGCCACTGGAGCAAATACTTCTTCATAGTCCACTCCTAACTGTTGAACATAACCTTTAGCAACTAGTCTAGCTTTATACTTAGTAATACTTCCTTTTGCATCCCTTTTTATCTTAAACAACCATTTGAGACCAATAGGCTTATGTCCTTTGGGCAGATCAGTAAGATACCATGTACCATTTTTCTCAATAGCACTAATTTCTTCTTTCATAGCATTTCTCCACTCAGCACTTCTAATGGCATCACTAACTTGTATTGGTTCTTCTTCTTGAGCTAACATAAGTTCAACCTGATCACTCATTTCCTGCCTATTCTCAAGTTGTTTTAGTCTATTATCTAAGACAAAATCCCTTAAATGTACAGGAACAGAAGTTCTTCTCCCAGACTTTCTAGTATTATCCTGTGTTCCTAGACTAGTCCCTACATTTTGTTCAACTTCATGATCATCTGGATCACTACCAGCACCATCCTGAGACCCTTGCATCTCATCTTCATCAGAAGACTGTGCGTTATCCTCATCAGGAACATTCATATTAGGTTCACTTATTATGGTTATACTATTGTCATACTTACTAATTTCTTGACTTTCTATAGGCTGCTTCCAATTCCACTTTCTATTTTCTTCAAATCTCACATCCCTACTAACAATTATTTGTCCTTTGTTCACATCATACATCCTGTAGGCCTTACTTCCTTCTTGATTTCCCAAGTACAACATAGGCACACTTCTATCATCAAGTTTCCCCAGTCCTGGTTTGACAGTCTTAACATGCCCAACACATCCAAACACTCTTAAGTGTTCTAAATTAGGCTTTCTTCCATTAACAAGTTCATATGGGGTACTCCTACCTAATGTTTTAGTAGGCAACCTATTAAGAATATACACTGCATGTCTCACAGCCTCTCCCCAAAACTCATCAGGAACACTCATACACTTAAGAACACTCCTAGTCATGTTTAGTATAGTTCTGTTCCTCCTCTCCACACTCCCATTTTGTTGTGGAGAGTAAGGTGCAGTTAGCTGCCTACCTATGCCATGTTCGCTACACATTAAATCAAATTCCTTAGAGGTAAACTCTCCCCCCCTATCAGACCTTAGATTCTTAATCTTAGTTCCCAACTTTCCTTCAACATCAGTTCTAAACAACCTGAAAATACTCAGAGCCTGATCCTTAGATTTAATCAAATAAACCCACATATATTTGGTATAGTCATCAACCAGCAGCATCATATACCTATTTCCTGCACTGGTTGCAGGTGCTATAGGCCCACACAAATCCATAGACACTAACTCTAATGGGACTTTGGATCTATACTTAGTCTCCTTAGGAAATGACTTCCTTGACTGTTTACCGGCCATACATGCATCACAAATTTGAAATGTGTTCTTAATCTTAGGAACACCTTTAACCATATCAAATTTAGTCATGTCCTCTAGAGCCTTAAAATTCACATGGCCTAACCTTCCATGCCACAACCACTCAGGATCATTTATGCTATTCAAGAAGCACATAGGGGAGCCTATTTGCAACTTAATTTTGTACAATCTATTTGGGGCTCTTCTAACTTTCATTAGAAGATTCCCATTGTTCTCATACAGCCATAAATGATCATTTCTCATAACTATCTTGCAACCCTTCTCTGTCACTTGTCCTAAACTTAATATGCTACTCTTCAGGCTAGGTATGTAATAGACATCAGTTAGAATCCTTTGCTCACCATTCCTACCTTGGAGGACAACAGATCCTCTACCTTCTATATGAACCCTAGTCCCATCCCCAAACCTTACAGTACCACATATATCTTTGTTTAGATCAGAAAAATGAGAAATTATACCTGTCATGTGGTTGGATGCACCATTGTCTAGATACCATGTGACCTCTTCATTGCTCTCTTTATTGCTATCAGCACCTTCACTTTGATAGTTGCCTGGCAGGACTTTTGTTTCATTCAAGAACACAACATCATCACCCTCTTTGTTCATTGAGATCATCAAAAGAGTTGGCTCATCATTCAAGTCTTGAGTCAGATTCACTTCTTGGTCTTTCACTTTCTGTTTAGAGCATTCACTAGCATAATGGCCCATTTTCTCACACTTAAAGCATCTAATCTTAGACTTGTCTTTCTTGGGTCTATTATCTTGCCTTTTCCCATTTTTGTAGCCCTTCTGCTCTGCTCTTCCTTTATCATTACTGTCAACATCATCATGTTGAGACTTACTGCCTTTGTTCTTGTCCCACTTTCCTTTTGATTTGAAATCCTTCTTCCTTGATTGCCACTCAGTGTAAGTGAGTAACAATTCTTGATCCTTTGAGCCTGACACCTTTTGCTTCATGCCAACTCTTTCTTCAAATGCCTTGAGTCTCCCAACAGCTTCTTGAAAGGCCATAGTATCCAAGTCCATAAACTGTTCAATGGAAGCAACAATATGAAGAAACTTCTCAGGTACTGATTCAAGAAGCTTCTTGACCAGTGTAGGATCATCAATTGGGGATCCAAGATCGGCAGACCTAGTGGCTAACCCGCTCAATTTGGCTGAGAAATCGTCTATAGATTCACTCTCCTTCATTCTCAAGGCATTATACTCTGATCTCAGAGTTTGTAACCTTGCCTTTTTGACCCTATCAATTCCAACATACCTCGTTTTGATGGAATTCCAAATTTCTTGAGCCGATTCCATATTAGCCACCTGAATCACCAACTCTTCAGGTAGTGACTGGAAAAGATATGCAATCGCCGCGCTATTCTTCTTGGGATCTACTTGAGCTCCTTCCGCAGGTTGAACGGCTTCCCACAAGCCGTGGACATTGAAGATTGCCTTCAATTTCACGGCCCAAATCGTGTAATTTGTCTGCGTTAACACAGGGCATTGCAACGGGATCGTAATGTAGTTCTCTCGCACATTCTGCCGATTCCCTGCACCTCCATTATCACCCATTGCTGGTGATCTTGGTCGCGAAGGCGATGGCCTTCGAGGCGACGTCAGTAGACGATGAATTGTTGCCGCAGATCACCAGAGGATCACAGATCCCCTTTTCCTTTGTGACCACACAAGCTTCTTCAAGATCGAAATCGGGATCGTCTTCTCCTTGAAGCTCTGATACCAAATGAAGATCGAATTGAAGAAGTAGCAACAAGATTTACAAATTCGTTTTTATTGAAATTGAATGGATTACGATTGGATTTACAACTGATTAAATGGCTACATATACTAATCATAACCTAACAACCTGCTTAACCGAAATTTAAAACAAAATTAAACATTTACATTTAACCCCCTGCACTTTGATCAACTTGTCATATTGATCCAAACCTTTAATGCCAGCCATTTATTCTAACAATAATAAGGTCAAACTTGAAGGAAATAATGATACTTCATACTTTAAACCCATAATTATACAAGATGGTATATATAATATAATTGAAGGGTGATGGTGGTTAAAATTATCATACATATAATTTATAGTATTTGAATCTAAAACCTTTTGGTTGGGAAACTACATTTTTACCACCAAGTTGTCTCTTTGAAGATGGTTATGATGGTTTATGAAGATGATACTCCTAAATGGATCAAGCGTAGATCACCATTTGGGCCTTAGTAGGTCCTCTCCAAGGTGGGGATCAAGAAACGGTTATGATAGGTGTCACACGTTTGTAAAAGATACACTCTCAACTAATTATGATACAACATGAAAGGAGAATGCCTCCTAGAAACTCTACACGAAACCCTATTCTCTCAAACTATACACGCGAACAACCAATGTACTTTCTCTCTCTAAGCTCTCCCACCCTCGCACTCTATATGTCATATTCTCTGACATGGTATACCCACTAATTCTCATGTCGGGGGGGCTTTGCAGGGCAACAATCTCTGTCATGTTTAAGCCTTAACGCGTTACTACATGTGCATGTCTTATTATTGACTCATCCATTGGACTTAAAGCTCCAATTGTTGATAAACCCAAATTTAAAAGCCAGTGAAGAATACCTTTAAATCCATCTCACCGAATACCGACTTAAAACTTTTGGGGTTCAAACAGTTTAATTGTTACAATTCATATTGTGGGTAATTAATAACGACCACTGTAATGGTTCATTGGTGGAGTCCATTGAAAGGGTCACAATAACAATCTATCATTTGAACATCATAATGAAAAATCCATCACGTTAAAATGACTTCTACTGATTAATAACGAGCCATTGTAATGGTTCATTGCTGGAGTACATTTCCCGCGTCAACTTATGATAATTTTTTAATTTTCAAATTCTGATTGATTTTAGGCCCGGATTCAGGTTTCTGCAATCAAAACCATGAATGATGATTCAAATTATAAGCGACTAACTTTTGCATTGGTGGTTATTTATTGATTTGTGGTTCGTAAAAAAAATGTTCTAATTTTAGAAATCAGTAGTTTACCAGTTACATGTGGTGGATTCCGGACACCTGTGAGAGTGTGAGACTATGCTCGTTACAAAAGGGGGAAGAACACAAGATTTGTTAAATTAGAAATCCTTGAAACAAGTTTTGATATGGTGAATTTTTGTGTACAAATTTGCGAGTGTTATGTTGATTTTCACTTTTAAATTTTGTATGCATTTAAAAATCTTCACCATCTAAATAATTGACTTTGTTTAGGGTTTTGCCCCCATGGAAGAAACATGAGGTAAGAATGGCGTTGGTGGTGTTAAGGACATCAGCGATGATGACTAGGGCCACTATGTTGGTGGTCAGCTGAGCCTAAGGTAAGATAGATCTAAAGAAAAGATTTTGATATAGATATATAGATTTACATAGTCGATCACCGAAAGGTAAAATAATAGTTATACTCTTATATGCATGCAATACACATGATTGGATTTAATTGTCAAAATAAACGTTCGTTAAATAAAATCACGTAAATTATTAATAAAAACAAGAACATAAATGAAAGTAATTTTTGTTATCTTATTTTAAGAACAAAATTTATAAAATAGACAAAATTTGAAGGACCAAATTTGTAATTCACCAGTTATCTTATTTATTGTAGAGTTAATTACGGAATGCGTCCCTGTGGTTTGCCAATTTATTTCGAATGAGTCCAAATGTTTCAAAATTTTCAATGTGAAGCCTGGGGGTTGTAATTCATTGTGAATTGAATCCTTGGCCCTAACTCCGTTTAATTTAACCGTTATGTGCCCTCACATGCACATGTGCCAGTCATGTGAGGGCATTTTCGTCATTTTCATGTGAAAACTTTAAAACATTTAAGAATCTCTCTCATCTCTCTCTAATTTGCCAGCCCCTTCTTCAAACTTTTAAATCCACTAAGGTAATCCATGAGAATCTCATTCTGGAGATGGATTCTCATATGCATTTGCTTCAAGAGAGAGCAGTCACTTCCACCACCCACTGTCGCCTCCACCTCCCCCACCACCACCTCCGCCACTGCCTCCTCCACCACCACCGCCGCCACTATTTCCACCTCCGACACCGATTAGCGACGGATTCTTATACGCTACGTGAAATAAAACGCCCGGCGTTGTCGAAATGGTGAAATTCTTAACGGAAAATAGGGAGGGTTTTGGTGGTCGGGGTTTTAATTATATGTTAGGGTTTTGAGATGAAATCTTTATGCATCTGATGGTGGAGATGGTAGTAGATACGGCGGTGGGAGGAGATGTTAAATTGGAGTGGGAGCGAGGGTGAGGAACTGGTCGATGCCGGCGGTGATGGACACCATTGGAGGTGGTAATGGATACGGCGGGGGAGGAGGTGTTAAATTGGAGCGGGAGCGAGGGTTGCGGAGGGTGAAGAATTGGCTGGTGACGGCGGTGATGGACGCCATTGGAGAAGATACGAGGGGGAGAGATCGAGAAAGGGGTTTTGCGGAGGGTGAGGAACCAGACGAGATTTGGAGTTAATTTGTAAATTAATTAATTAAATGGAAGATTATATGTGTCTTTGGTGAAAACTAATATGAAATGACGAAAATACCCTCACATGACTGGCACATGTGAGGGCACTTAACGACTAAAATTAATAGAGTTGGGGCCAGGGATGCAATTCGCAATAAATTGCAAACCCCAGGCTTCGCAATAAAAATTTTAAAACGTTTGGACTCATTCCAAACAAATTTACAAACCACAGGGACGCATTCCGTAATTAACTCTTTATTATATCTCTAGTTTCTTTCATAACTTTATATTTTATTCAGCGTTTTGGGAATTAGGTTTCATTCGCCTACAGTCTTCGTCTATCTGGAAATTGAAATCAATCGAACGAGAACGAGTAACGACGATGTGGCACGAAGCTCGTCGATCGGAAAGGAAGGTCCATGATATGATGGATGCCGCCCGGAAGAGGGCACAGAGGCGCGCCGTGTATCTAGCCAAGCGGCGCGGTGATCCACAACAAGCCATACAGGTCTCAGGCTCTCGCTGCCGCATGTATCGTGACGACGGCCTCTATCAAGCCACCGAAGATCAACAAGGACTGTATGTTTCTTCCTTATCGTGATATCATATGGAGCCTTCTGTTGATTTTTTTATTCGTTATTTTGCTGTTCATTGTTGACGCTGTCTATTCTAGTTTAGGTAGGTATCTTAGCAATTGTAATTACACTCAGATTAGCCTGTATCCTGAATTTATTTTGTATCTCCAATTCGAGAGCCCTGGGAACTTCTGGTTGAAAACAGAGGGGAGAATAGGGGAACATGGAGTGATATGATTACCTAATCTCACTGATTGTTTGAATTACTAGAACAAAGTCATAGTCAATGTCCACTGGCATTATTGAAAATTGGACAGGCAACACATGCCAATCTTTCTTCATGTTTTCATTTGGTTGCTACACAAACATTACTCTTTGTTCTTATTGTGAGTGCTTATACTAGCCGAGTAGCTTCTATAAAAAAAAAATCTATCCCTGAACCAGAATTATCGACTGTTGTGGAGTTTATGTCTATATGTCCTCTCCTCTTATATGAGCTGATTCAGCCATTTTAATTTCATTTTGGAAATTAGTTTCTGTGTTTCCTTGAAATCATGAAGCTTTTACTACTATGTATCAGGATTCCATGGAACGGGAAACAGGACATCATGATAGACAGGTAATGGATCTCTGATCCCTTCTTTCTTAAATTTTTGACAGTTTGTGAAGGTTCATTGAACTTGTTATGTGTTTATTATTTTGATTTTCTAGATTTGATGGCCGTGCTCTTCTTGATTTTATAAGAGATCCTGATTCTAGACGTTTTCGTGTCATTGAGAAGACCGAAGAAGAGGAAGAATTAGAAGAGTTTGTTAGTTTTGAGCGTTACCGGGATTTAATTAAGCATCGACGTAGAGGATGTCGGTACTTCTTTCAGTTTGATGATCATGTTTTAAATTATTCACTTTAAAAAGTTATTGTCATCTTAGACATCTACTGTTAGTGACAAGGCAATCTGCAAGAATGACCTGGCAAACTCTTACGAGTCATTGCTATAAGGTGGTATTATATCTTATTTCAATGCATATTTTACAAGCCACTGTTGTCTATTAACAGTTAGCGATGAGGAAGGTCTACATCATGTTAACCAAGAAATGGAGGCTAAAACTGCTGCCTTACTTGGATTTGATAGGTTCTCATCTTTCTTTAAATATGTTTAAATAATCTTTAACAAGGGATAATTTCAAGTTTGGATTTTATATCTTTGTTTTCACTTGATTTAGTTTTTATATATGTGATAGGTCTCAAACAGCTCAAGCTCCAGCAAATAAAGGTTCATATTCACAAGTGGGGTTCTCCTATGATGGGGACGGGAAAGACGAAAATCAAGATTCAGATGATGATGAGGACGATGATGATGATGTGGATGAAGAGGATTTCAACAGTGATGATAGCAATGATGAAGGAATGGATATAATTGCTAAAGAATTTGGAGTGAAGAGGTACGGGTGGCTTGTGTACATGGATAAAAGAGCCAAGGAAGAAGAAAGGAGACAAAAAGAAATTGTGAAGGGAGATCCTGCAATTGTATGCACCAATCAATACATTCTAACCTGAAATTAATCTTTTAATACAAACACTTGGTTTTGGCTTAAATTTTCCATTTGAACTACAGAGGAAGTTGAGTCGTAAAGAAAGAAGAAAAGCTTCCCAAATAGAAAGGGAAAGAGAGAGGGAATCAGCACGTGTTTCTGGAAGTCGAGTGCTTCATCATGATCCATACCGGTACATGCTTTACCATAAAATCTGCTAGAAGATACTTTTTTTTTAAGTGGGACTATGTTGCAACATGATGCTGTCTAATAGTCAAACCATGACTGCTTTCATTATGTTTGCAGAGAGTCTAGAAGAAGTCCCACATACGAAGCTTATTCACGCTCTAGAAGGTGAATGTCTGGAATTATTTTTAGTACTGAAAGCAACTTATTATAGTTTATAGGAACCTTAAAATAATAGCTAACATATTGACTTTCAGATCAAGATCACGATCATACTCTCCAACAAATTCAAGGCGTCATGGTCGTGGTAATTCTGACGATAGTCACCGGAGTAATCCAAGGGCACCAAAAATAGAATACATCACAGAATTTGGGGGCTCACAGAATGATGATGGACCAAAGCTTGCGGGATACACTCCACCATCATCTCCTCCATCCCATGTTGGTGCATTGAACCGGTCGGAGCATTTTTACTAATTATTGCATAGCTACATTGATTCGACAGTCTTTCTCTGCTGCAGCTTATCTCACCCCTTTCATAATAAGCTCATTCATTCACTTTTTTATAGCAGTCTCTTATGTAGTTTAGACTTTAGGTGGTCAGAATGTGAACGATCTTCCTCTAAAGCTTCTTCTCTGCAGGCCATCATCTGGTCAAATTCTTGAAGCCTTGCATATTGATCCTGCATCTGGTGTGTCTGTTGACAGTGAAAGGGTTACCAAATTGTCAAAACCAACCCCCGGGTACTTTCTTTTCCTGTTTTTAGCTTAAAAGTTTACAGTACATAACATTTTTATATTCTTTGTTATATATTGGCAGATCTTCCTCAGGATTAGCAAAATTAAGCAAGCCTTCTGGTAGCGGAAGCCTTGCTAAGCAACAGAAGGAGAAAAAAGAAACACCTCAGGAGCGACTTAAGCGGATTATGAGCAAACAGCTAAATAAGCAAAGTATATATTTTTTTAAATCCTTTTTGTTGATTTTGTTGTCTGTCAATGTTAATTTATTAGCAACATGATGCTGCAAATTTGGCATGATTTTTGGTAATGTTTATGTTGTGATGATTTACATGTTTTTTTACAGTCAAGAAAGATACGGCTGCTGAAATGGCTAAGAAAAGAGAACAGGAGAAGCAGAGGCTTGAGAAACTTGCTGAAACTAACCGACTAAGTAGATACAGGCATCGTAGCCGAAGCAGAAGTTTCAGTCGCTCACCTCCAAGGTTGGTATCTTACTGTGGTTTTCATTTATGGGTCAAAATATGTTGGGGTGATTTGAACAGTTTTATTTGTCTTCTACTCTTTTGAAAAATATAAGTAGCTAGTGCATAAATTAGGATAGAAAACAATTCTATTACAATAATAACTTGAATCAGTGAATAGAACTATTTAGGAGGTCTATGATGACCCGTGCAGCCCAGTTTATCCTGTTCCAATAATAGCTAGATTTTTTAAAAAATTGCCCAAACCGAGCTAAAGTAAATTGGCGAGAGTTGCCAACTCTTCCTTTTATAAAAGTTAACCTAGCTATTATGTAAAACTAGCTAGGCTCTCATATAAGACATGTCTAAGTTTCCAGACGATATAGGCGCAGTAGAAGTCCAAGCAGGGGCAGAAGTTCTAGAAGATACCACTCTCGGTCCCGGTCGAGGTCCCGGTCTGTGACCCCTGTGCGGGCTCGTTCTCGGTCCATCTCTCACTCACGCTCTCCAAGGTAGCAACCATGCTGTTTCTTTTGTATAGTTTTGTTCAAAAGAAGCTATATTTTTCAAGTTATATAGGAAAATTTTGCAGGGTGAGAAGCCGGTCCAAGTACTAAGAGGGTGATTCCATGTCGCATCAATATTTAATTGTCATATGAGGGACTGGTTCTTTTTTGGCTTCTGTATCAAGTGTTTATTTTGCAGTAAGACTTGTGTTATTATCTGCTGGATGTGTTTTATTCCGTACCGTTGCCAATATATGCCGTAAAATCAGTAGTTACGTTCAGATAGATTCGCTATTCTTATATGTATCATTTACCAAACTTCAATCTTACGGCACAATTAATATAAGTGAATGCAAAAACGTTGTCATTTTACTTGTGAATTATGCGCATTTTGTCATGAACATGACCTCTGCTCTTCTCTGGCGGAAAACAAAACGTGAATGTTCTATTGTCTTTGGTGAAAAACAACCTAACCTAATCTATTCTTAACGACTAATCCGTTAAATCTGTATATTGTAGGATTTTTTAATAGAATATACCACTTCTAGAAGAGAGATAGTTATTATTTTTTTTTATCATAAGATGATAAGATGCTGTGATTTACCTAACCCTGTCGGTTAACATAATATTATAGGATCCTGGAGTTCTTTTTTCTTTTCTGATAACATTCTCATGGTTAAGAAAAGTCCGTATCTTCCACTTTCTCGGATAGTCTGATGACAAACTACTGTTTCCGTTGGTCAACATGATATTGACGTATATGTGGAGTTTCTAGTAACTTTATCATTGTTTTTTAAGAACAACCATGGATCTTTCGTTTTCTCTGATGACAAGCAACGACTGTTTGTTTCAAAGGTCTCACCATCTCCTTTGACCAGACAAATTTCTTATATTCACATCCGACACTCAATGAGAATAAGAATAAGACATGTGGATGTACTCTTAAGTGGTCAAGAGAATCTAGTGAGGGCATTTGCATATATTTCCTTCAAAAGTCCAAACTTTTTCTTAAATCATACTTAAAGAACATTGTACATTATGCATTTAAAAACTTAGAAAATGACATTTTAAAAAATGTACTATAATATGTGATTATAAATTGCTATAAATCATTTTACGGCGTGTCTGTCTTTGTTCGCATTGTTATTATATATCTTGTGACGTTTCGTTATGGGTTGTATAAATA
>JBCNJP010008918.1:0-18287 GCA_039602395.1 Deinandra increscens subsp. villosa
TCAGTAGGAGTCCTGGGTGCTTCCCAGTTTTTGATCGCCTCAATTTTTTCCGGATCAACATGGATTCCATTTTCGTTAACCACGTGGCCAAGGAATTGCACCTCTCGAATCCAAAAATCACATTTGGAGAACTTTGCGTATAATTCCTCCTGCCGCAGCAATTGCAAAACCAACCGTAATTGTTCCTCGTGCTCTTCCTTGCTCTTCGAGTAAATGAGAATGTCATCAATAAAAACGATGACAAACTTGTCCAGGTACGGCTTACACACCCGATTCATGAGATCCATAAATACGGCGGGTGCGTTAGTTAGCCCAAATGGCATGACTAGAAATTCAAAGTGGCCGTATCTTGTGCGAAATGCCGTCTTGGAAATGTCTTCCTCCTTTACACGTAGTTGATGGTAGCCGGACCTTAAGTCGATCTTTGAATAATAGCTCGATCCTTGGAGTTGGTCGAACAGGTCATCTATGCGGGGCAAAGGGTAGCGGTTTTTGATAGTGACCTTGTTTAGTTCTCGGTAATCTATGCACATGCGGAACGTCCCATCTTTCTTCTTCACAAAAAGCACAGGGGCTCCCCATGGCGATGTGCTAGGTCGAATGAAGCCTTTATCTAAAAGCTCTTGCAATTGTGTAGATAATTCTTTCAGCTCAGATGGGGCTAATCTGTAGGGAGCACGAGCAATTGGCGCTGCACCGGTGGCGAGTGAGATTTCAAACTCGACTTGACGATGGGGCGGAAGACCAGGCAAGTCCTCCGGAAAAACATCAGGGAAATCGCGTACTACAGGAATGTCTTCTATCTTTCTCTCTTCCCGAGCATTGTCAGTTACTAGAGCCAAGAATGCCGTGCAGTTTTTCTTTCTCAGACATTTCTGCGCCTTCATGAAGGAAATAATTCCTTTGACAGTACCGCTTCTTTCGCCTTGAACAGAAATGGCTTCCCCGTTAGGAAGTGGAATACGGACGACTTTGTTGTTGCATACGATCTCAGCGTTGTGGTCAGACAACCAATCCATGCCAATGATGACATCAAAACTTCCGAGAGGTGTGAGCATAAGGTCGATATGAAAACTATGGCCAGATAGTTCTATCCTACATTGCTTGTAAATGTGTGTTACCCTCACTATTTTTCCGTCAGCTAATTCTATGGAATAAGCAGTTTCTAATTCTACTGGTTCGATCCCTAGCAGTTTACTAAAGTCTTTTGATATGAAACTTTTATCGGCACCCAAATCAAAAAGAACATTAGCAAAGCGGTTATTTAGAGGGAACTTACCAGTCACCACATTGTTGTCGTTCTTAGCATCTCCCTTGCCAATAGTGAATGCTCTGCCCCTAGCACCACCACCACCACCATTGTTGTTATTCTGCTTCAATTGTGGGCAGTCTCGTTTGATGTGGCCTTCCTTTCCACAGTGATAGCACCCCTTTTGCTGTTGATTTGTCTGAATTTCTCCGCGACAATCTTTGGCGGCATGGCCTATTTTCCCGCACCGTCGGCATTGAAACTTCTCGCACTGACCATAGTGATGGTACCCACACTTGTTACATTTGGGGTACTTCCCATTGTACTTGCCTTGATTGCTAGAACCACTTTGATTGTTACCCCGATTGTTGTGATCATGCCTTCCTTGCTTGTGCGGTTGTTGCTGAGACGATGAAGACTTCAAGTCACTGTTTTCCCATTTCCTTTTGTTTTCTGATGCATTAGCAGAGGCACCTCTTTTTGGCAGAATTCCCTGATTCACGGCTGTTTCAGTCAGCTTATGGGCCATACGGATGGCCTGTTGTATAGTAGTAGAGTTACTGGAGACGGCCATTCCCTGGATTTGTGGGGCTAACCCACCAAGATAAATCTCGATCCGCTTGTATGCTGGTTGTACCAAGTTCGGGCACAAGTTTGCTAGTTCATTATGGCGCCGAGTGTAGGCTTCAATTTCTGACCCCTGCATCTTCAAATCCTGGAGTTCTCGTTCAAGCTTCTGAAGTTCATCTCTTGGGCAGTATTCCTCAGTTAATGCTGCTTTGAAATCATCCCAAGACATGGCGTTAGCTTCAGCCATTCCCAACATCTGTACCTGTAGGTTCCACCATGTGAGAGCCGGGCCCTCCAATGTACTAGCAGCGAACTTCACCTTGTTTGCTTGAAGGCAGTTGCATACAGCAAACACAGACTCGGTCTTTTCAATCCAACGCAGCATCCCCACTGCGCCAGTCTCTCCTGTAAATGTGGGTGGTTTCCCATCCATAAATTGCTTATGGGCGCTGGTGCCTGCACCTGCAATTCATGGAGATAGACGTACCGGTTACGTCATGTCCTCGATGAGTTGGCATGATTAATAGAGCGGTAATATCTTACCTTGGTTTTGCGGCGGGTGTTGTTGTTGGTAGGCTGCCAGTGCTGCATTGACCCTGTTGTTCACCAGTGTGTTGATTTGAGCCGCCGTCAAGTTAGCAGGGTTTCCGCTTCTACGTCCCGACATTATCCTTTCAATCACAAATATCCAAAATGAGACAAAGAATCTAATGTAATATATCACCCAGATACATACACACAACACAACGAATTTAACAACGTCTGAACACAACATAATAAATTAAATGGTAATTTCAATTCAAATAAATTTGCAACTAGTTCACAAAAATATCCAAAATTTCAGAAATTAATATTCAAAGTACTAGTTGATGGGAACAACCCAAACCCATCTAGGTTCATGATTAAACATCAGTATCGACAGAGGAGATATCCGAATGGTTGTCGTCTGCAGGTTCCTCTTCCTCCTGAGGTTCCATCTCCTCTTCGGGCTCAATTTCTTCATCAGGTTCGAGTTCCTCTTCGGGATCGAGTTCTTCTACAGGCTCTGCTTGTGCAGGTTCTATATCGCCCTGTATTTTGGGTCAACAATGTTTTTTATTACAATTCCCCTATCATCCTTCTTGTTTCTGAATACCCATTTAGTTCCAATTGGTTCTTCACCTTCAGGTAAGTCAACCAATTCCCAAACCTTCTGTTTATTGATCTGAAACAGTTCCTCTTGCATTGCCTCTACCCAGCTTTCATCTTCCAAAGCATCGTTGATCTTTGTGGGTACTTCTTGAGACAGATATGCAGCATGGAGGCAAATGTTTGCATCAATAGACTTGCTTCTTGTCAGCACAGGAGCTGACAAGTCTCCGATAATGTTCTCCCTTGGATGGTTCTTTCCAATTCTTCTATCAGGAAATAGTAGAAATTCATGGCTTCTTCCATTGTGAGGAATATTGAGTTGAGGTAATAACTCAATATTGTTGGTTTGTGATACAGGATCTGAGCTTTCTTCATGAGAACTGGGGACTGATTCTGAAATCAGATGCTCAAAACTATACTCACTTGAACCAGCATCTGTTGAGTCATTAGATTCATTGTTCTCAGAATTTTCTGAAAAATTGTTTTCCGTTTGAACTTCAACCGGAGATTCTACAGTTACAGGATCCGCTTGAACTTCAACCGGAAGTTCGATCGGAAAAACTTCTGTATCAGCAGGAACAATTTCCGAGGTTTTCTTTGAGTTGTTGGGTTTCATAGGCTTGGTGCTGATGGATGAAAAGAAAGTAGGTTGCATTTGCAGATCCTTGGTGCTTGTCTTCCAAATATCATCAGCAGATCTTATGTGAATTTGCTTATGTTCCTGTTCCTGCACTATTGAACTCAATGGCTTCTCAATGGTAAAATTGAAAGTAGTGGTTAGTGCATCTATGTCAAATAGCCATTCAGGTTGTGATACAAAATTGTTGGGAGATTTCTCATTGAAAGTTACATTAATGGTTTCCTCAACAATTTTAGTACTTTTATTGTATACTCTGAATGCTTTTGAAACACCAGAATATCCAACAAAGTATCCTTCATCTGCCTTTTCAGCAAACTTAGGCAACAACCTATTAGTTATCAGAATAGTAACAGGACAACCGAAAGATTTAAAGAAGTAAATGTTGGGTTTTCTACCTCTCCAAAGTTCATAAGCAGTTTTGTTCTTACCCTTAACAATAAAAGTCCTATTTTGGACATAGCATGCAGTGTTTACTGCTTCTGCCCAAAATATCACAGGTAACTTGGAATCTGCTAGCATAGCTCTAGCAGCCTCAATTAATGTCCTATTTCTCCTTTCAGCAACACCATTTTGCTGTGGAGTTCTAGGAGCACTGAATTGCCTAAAGATTCCCTTTTCCTCACAAAATGAGTTCAAAACATGATTTTTAAACTCAGTGCCATTGTCACTTTTGATTGTCTTAACTTTCAGTTTTGCTTGATTTTCTAAAGATAGAATTAGTGTTTTCAACAATTCAACAGTTTCATCTTTGGTTTTTAAGAAGAACACCCATGTATATCTAGAAAAATCATCAATTAAGACAAAGCAATATGACCTTTTCCCTAAGCTCATCACTCTAGTTGGACCAAACAAATCCATATGCAGAAGTTCTAGAGGTTGAGTAATAGAAGACTCAGTTTTGGGTTTGAAGGAGGTTTTGTGTTGCTTACCCTTGAGGCAAGAAACACAATGTTCAGAACAGTTGAATTGCTTGTTAGGAAGACCCTTAACCAAGCGGAGATTCACTATTCTGTTCATGTTTTTGAAATTGACATGACATAACCTCCTATGCCATAGATCAGACTCATCCATTGAGGCTTTGGATATAAAGCATGCAATTCCACTGGCTGGAGTGGCAGCAGACAGATCCAAAATATATAGTCCTTCTCTCCTAGGTGCTCTGAGCAAAATGAGTTCCTCAGGGATTTTAACACCAGGTTTCAAGACTATGGCCTCTTTCTCAGTAAACATCAAGTTCAAATTCTTGTCACACATTTGTGAGACACTAAGTAAATTGAAATTTAATGTGTCAACAAAATTTACCTTGTCAAAGGTAAGCATCCCATTACTGACAGCACCTTGTGCAGTAATGTGTCCTTTTGCACTTCCAAAAGCTACAGGACCTCCATTTATGATTTTTGGATTTTCCAATACTTGCTTGTTTCCAGTCATGTGGCAGGTGCATCCACTATCAATTACCCATAGGCTCTGTTGGCCTTTATTATGCTCCTACACACAGAGAAAATAGATTAATTTCTAAAGGGAACCCAAGCCTTTGAGGTCTTGGGCTTACCAGAAGCATCATAATACTTATACTCTTTAAGTATTAAAGTATTTTGTATTGGATCCTCATTTAACAGGTCATCTTGATCAATGTTCAAGTGTTCAGACTGTTCACTTGATTCACATTGCCTGTTTGATTTGCTACGCCTTCTTTCAGCAATCTTCCTTTCTCTGTATTCCCTATATTTCTTCTGTTTGTTGGTTAAAGCCTTTGGCAACTCACTGGGTGAGGTGTAGGTCTGATCAACACTAGTCACTGGTGAGATTCTAGCATTAAGTTTTGAAAATTTGTTTGAATGGCTAGATTTCTCACTGCGAAATGCAACAGAGACATTTCCGCTTGAACTAGAGGGAATTTCAGGTTGAAAATTGTGTTTGTTTTTCACAAAGTTTTCTCTAGAGGTGGTCTTGCCTCTAGATGGGTTTCTCCTTCCTTGACCTTCAAAGTGGTCATACTCATCAGCAAACTGAACTCTGGGTCGTTGTCTAGGTGCAGTAACTGATCTGAGTGTTTTGGAGTTTTCCGGTTGAACTTCTCTTCAGGTTGAAAATTTTTTCCGGTTGAAGTTCAGCCGGAACCCTATTTGATTTTAAGACTGAGAAACTTCCATTTTTGTTATTCCCAATTAAAACCTTGTTTGACTCAGTATCGAAATACTTCATTGTGTTACTTCTTACAGGTGATATTTTACCTGTAGATCTTTTCTGAGTAAAAACAATTTTGGGTTTCAACAAGTTTTGAGCTTTGCTCAAAGGATTGAATTTGCACATAGCAGCCATGTGACCTTTTTCACCACAGAAAACACATTCAAACATTTTTCTTTGTAAAGAATCTGTGTTTTTGGTTGTTTGGTCATTGGTAACTTGATGGTAAATAAGTTTACCTATTCTTTCAGTTTCAGTTGATTTTGGCTGTTCAGGTAGTTTACCTCCAACTTTTGAGTCCTTGGGCTCATAGATAGTTGGTGGTGGAAAAGCAACTTTTGGTTTTAAGACCTTGGATTGGTCAACAGATGCTGATGTGCTAGCATCTTTGACTTCACAGTTTGATGATGATTCAACAGATTTTGATTCAGATAGTGAAGATGCAGTGCTATCAACACTTAGACTCACACTGCACTCCTTCTGAAGTGCTTGAATTGGAGCAATAGCAGGTGAGTATTCCTTGGGTGGTTCAACATTGTTGTACCCAATACCTGCTTTCCCATGCATTGCCCCATTCCAAAGTTTCTCAGCTTTCTTGTTAGCTGTTTGGAATTTGTCACAAGTGAACAAGTCATCTTTTAGCTTAATTTCAAGAACATCATTTTCTGCTTTTGCATCTTTTGTTTCTTGTCTTGAAATAGTTAGCTTGCTTAACAAGTCCTCTAATTGTGTTTCCAAAATGGAGTTAGTTTGCTTCAAAACTTCAAATTCTTTGTTTAAATTTTCAATTTTGGTAATGTAAGCAGTTTCAGTTTTCTTAAAGCAATTCTTTAGCTCATTTAAGTTGGAAACTTCAGCAATCCACAACCCATGTGCTGTCTTATATCCCTTAAACCCTACAAGTATAGAGTTGGGTAATGCAGCCTGGAGTGTCCAGTAGGCCTTGTGATCATACTCAAGTTCAGTGTAATCAGCTTCAACATATTTGTCTAGTGGTTTTGGTATTTGCACTTGGGCATCATCGGCATATTGAACAGTTGGATTGTAAGGACCTACAGTCAACCTGTTCCAAATGCGTCTGTCTAGGCTTCTAACAAAACCTTCCATCCTGAGTTTCCAAGTATCAAAGTCATCAGGAGTGAAAATTGGTGGTTTGTTAGAGCTGCCGTTCAGTGAACCAAGAGTTAAATCAGTCATCGTGAAAAATAGTTTTGTAAAACAGAAAAGGTTTAAAGAAAATAAGTATGCAAGTAGAGTATCAGCTTTGAAGCACTAGAAGTCTTCAAAGTAGAAAGCCAATGGCTCTGATACCAATTGTTGGATCGATATAAGTCAGAGTTAAACTTAAACAATTCACTTTACTTGCAAATATAACCTTGCGGAATTAAGTTATATTTTACTTTTCTTAAGCAATGTTAGACTCTTGTATGGTGTAAAGGCTTGATTTGCAAAATAGTAGAGACAACGAGATATCGAATATTCGGCACTAATTGCATTAACTCAAAGCTACACTATTACAAGTGATAACCACGCCTGTTGTAAACTAAGAGATAACAAGCTATATATAGTGCAGATGAGATCAATCACAGCCATTGATCTCATGTGATCTAATCTAGACCGTACATTGCAAAGTCAAATCTAAGCTACCAAAAGAATAAACTTCGACATTTGAGACGACTTGAGTGTTGACAGCAACAATCTACTTTTGGAGAGCGGCTTGGGCAGATGTAGAAGCATACGAGAAGCTTTTGCAGGATGTGACTGTAGAAAAGACTTCTCAGGAAAAGTCAGGTTGAACTCATTATCTGATGGATAATCGAGTTCACCCGGAATATTCACTAAGTGACAAAACTGCTTCTTTCCGCTTGAACTTGCTGTTCCGCTTGAAGTTGTAGTTCCGCTTCAACTTCAGCCGGAACTGTCAAAACTTGAGTTCAACCGGAAAACTTCAAAACTGAAGTTCCTTACATTTGAAGCACAGGTGCAAAGGTTCGTGTCTCTGATGGCAGAAATGTCAAGATACAATGTTGAACCAGATCAGGAAGATAAGAATCTGAAACTGCTGAATAGCTTGCCCAAATCCTGGAATACCAACATCTCCATCATTAAGGACAACAACAAGCTGAGTGAGCTATCTCTTGATGAGATGATCAACAAACTGAAGTCAAAACTTATTAATGACAAGCAGAGAGAATTGAACCATATAAGGTCTCTTAGTTTGGCGGGAAATTGAACCAAGCACTGCTGTCAGAAGAAATGGATTCTAAGCAAGATGGAAAGTCAACTGTGAGTGGACCGAGCTCTGTCACAAAGTCAACTACTTTTGTGGCACAACCTCAATCAAGTGCAGGAGGAGGTGTCAACCCTGATGCTACAAATGATCCTAACTTTGCCCTCGGAATGGGATTTATGAACAGCTATCATGCTCTTATGGCAGGAACTTTAGTGCCAACTGAGATGCTATCGGGGGAGCTAAACCAGATAAATCCTGAAGATGTAGAGATGTTGGATGTTTCTTGGCAGATGGCAATGGCTGTTTTCAGAGCAAAGAAGTTCATGGCAAAGACTGGGAGAAATGTATGGAAGGACCAAGATAAGATCAGGATGGGGTTCGACAAGAGCAAGCTGAGGTGCTACAACTGTGACGAGTACGGGCATTTCGAAAGAGAGTGCACCAAGCCGAGGAGAGAAAGAACAGAAGAAAGGAAAGCAAGTGATAGCAAAGGAAAGGCAGAGTCAAGTGCTTTGGTTGTGCAGGAAGGAGGTGGATATGACTGGGCTCCTCGGTTAAAAGAGTTTAGCCTGTCACATGCAATGATTGCTGCTATGGAAAGGGATGATGAGGAAGAGCATGCATTTGTTGTAACTGATGAGAAACCTGAAGAGATTCCGATGGAGAAGGTAAAAGCTCAGAAACTTGACATTGTGAAATATCAAAAACTTGCTACAGAGAAAACTCTGCTGTATGACAATGCTAAGTTAGAAATAGCTGAACTGAGTAAGCAGATAGATGAACTTAAGCATAAGAATAATGAGTTGCAAGTAAAACTTGATGTGAACCATATGAGAAGCAAAAGAATGCTAGAGGCTAGTAAGTCTTTAAACACCTACATAACTGATGTTAGAATGGGTAAGGACAAAGGTGGAATAGGAATTAGCTTCTTAGACAAAAACAAGAATGATGTTCCTCAAGATAGAACTAGAGATATAATAGGAATAATCTTTGAGGAAGATCAGGTTGATAGATCTAAAACAGGAACACATGAGATAGGACCTCCCTTAGAGAGTGTTCTAGTAGGAGTGACACCTATGACTGATCAGGAATTTGAAAATGAAAAACATATGATCTATGGGTTGGGTAACAAGAAGGATGACACGGGTATAATTGTCAGAAACAAGGCAAGGTTGATTGTTCAGGGTCACAGACAAATTCATGGAATTGACTATGATGAGGTGTATGCACCCGTGGCCAGATTGGAGGCTATCAGGATATTCCTTGCAGTTGCATCATATCTAAACTTCACAGTTCGCCAGATGGATGTTAAGACGGCATTTTTATATGCAGAAATGAATGAGGAAGTATATGTGACTCAACCACCAGGATTCATAGATGAGGAGCATACAGATCATGTTTATCTTCTGGATAAATCTTTGTATGGACTACATCAAGCTCCACGCACGTGGTATGAGACACTATCAACTCATCTGGTGGAGAATGGATACTCAAGAGGAGTGGTTGATCAGACTCTGTTTAGGAAGAGGGTGAAGGATGATATCATCATGGTGCAGGTTTATGTAGATGACATCATCTACGGGTCAACAAACGAAGAATTATGCACTGAGTTTGAAGAAATAATGAGAAGGAAATTTGAAATGAGTGATCAAGGAGAGATGAGCTTCTTCCTAGCCTTGCAAGTGAAACAGGATGAATCTGGGATTCTTATTCACCAAGCAAAATATGTGAATGAGATTCTAGAAAAATTCAAAATGCAAGATTCCAAGCCAATCTCAACTCCCATGGCGTCCCGACCTCTACTGACAGCAGATGTAGATGGGGAGCCAGTGAGTGAATTCATATATCGCTCGATGATTGGATCACTTATGTACTTGACAGCAAGCAGGTCAGATATTATGCATGCAGTGTGTCTGTGTGCCCGTTATCAGGCTAATCCTAAACTTTCACATTTAATTGTTGTTAAACGTATCTTTAGGTATCTGAAGGGCAGGCCTAGGCTTGGACTTTGGTACCCAAAGAACACTGATTTCCAATTGTTCGCATTTACTGACAGTGATTATGGAGGTAGTGATCTTGACAGGAAATCAACAACTGGTGGATGTCAGTATCTGGGAGACAGACTCATTTCTTGGCAGAGCAAAAAGCAGCATACCGTCTCAAAGTCAACTGCAGAAGCTGAATATGTGGCAGCATCCGCTGGATGCTCACAGGTAGTATGGATACAAAATCAGCTCACTGATTACGATATGGAATTTGTTAACACTTCTATCTTTTGTGATAACGCTGTTGCTCTAGAAATTGTGAAAAACCCCGTTCATCATTAAAAAAAAAAGCACATAGACATCAAGGTACATTTTATTCGTGATTGTTATGAACGGGAGTTAATTCAGCTCCAAAAGGTGAGCACAGACCAGAATGTGTCTGATATTTTCACAAAACCCTTACCTCGTCCCAATTTTGAAATGTGTGTCGAAGGCCTAAGGATGATTGCCTTCGAGGAATGATCTGATCAAAATTTCTTGTAAATATCTTTTAAGAAAATTAAAAAAAAATATGTGTTTATCTTTCAAAAGCCTCATAAAAGCAGGGGAAGAAATATCGTTGTTTCAGAAAATCTAAAAAATATATGTTTGAGGTTTTTATGATGTCTTTTGTTTGCCTTGAGTTGGTAGGAAGTAATATAAATTTCCAAGACAATCGGAGACTGACACGTGTAAGGCAGAAGTGAAAGACGTCTCAAAGATGATGTTCGGTAAGCTAAATCAAAAACTATGATCATCCATGTAAGTGCAGTAAACTTAACTTCTATATATGTTTAGTTTTCCATCCTGGTTTACATAGTTTAAAAGACTGAGTCCTAGCAAAAACGGGTTGAGAGTGGTATTCACCTAGTATTCACTCTCTCACACGCCATGTTTCTGCTAATTATGACTTCACCATAGAAAAATGAAAAGAAAAGAAAAATAAAAAGAAAAGAAAAATGAAAAGAAAAAGAAAAATAAAAAATGTTGATAAAAATTCATAAAATTATTGTGTTTGGTCTTCTCTGCGTGCTTATGCGGCCGACCTGATCACCAACTGATAATTAAGAATAAGTGGTAGTCATAGCAGTGGTGCATGGTTCCTCAAGTTGGGGGTTTGTGAATCCTCAATAAACTCTGAGGTTGGGTAGATTTTGCTATGAATGATTGGGTGTGGGGACGGTTAAACATGACGGTAATTATGTACAACAATTAAGCACTTAAAACTTTTAACTGGATGTGAGTTTATATGGTTTCAAAAATTTTGGGCAATTGTCTAGAGCGTCGAGTAACGGAAGCTGAAAAGGGTTCCTCAGTTAAAGATTCGTCTGGTTTGATCCATGAATTTACATCAGCTTCGAGGCATGTAAATTTTAAATCTCTGTAATTAGGTTTTAATTGTTTTATGGTTTATCTTATCTTTCAAGTCTTTAATTGTTTAAATTTTTTTGTTATTTTTTATGATCATGATCAGATACTCGGGGTATAAGTCTGAGGGGAAGCTTCGTAAATTCTCAAAATCTTCAAAGTTAACACGTTTTCATAAGAATTTACATTTAAATAGAGGTTTGGGAGTATTTTTATTGTGTTTCAAAACTTGAGGGGGCAAAAATGAAAATTCTTTAATTAAACAAAACCCCCCACCCCATTTCCGATCCCTCTTTCTCTCTCTTCTCCCATTTACGATTCCTCACCATAGAAACCCTACCACCGCCACTCAACCTCGCCGGAAAAACAATCCGTCCCACCTCCGGCCATCCTGTGAGTTAATCGAGCTCGTCATCACCCTCGCAAACCTTTTCCGACCAAGAAACCCCCTTCAATCAACCGTTTTCTCAAAGATTTGTCTGTTTATCCACGGATTTTGCGTTTTAAGCCCTAATTCGTGACCATCTTCTCTAGTTACTGTGTTCGAGTCGTTTAAGCGAGATTTGAAGTCGAATTTGTGTTTGCTACTGTTAAAAGGTAGTGATAGATGTACATTTTGCATATTTGACAGGTTTTAACATGTTTACGAGTCCAGTTGCAGGTCCATCCATGGAGTTTTTGGTGTTTACGATAATCGCAATGTTGAAGACGACGTTTCAGTGTTTACGATTGGCGATTACGATCCAAGTTTACGATCCCTCGTTTACGACTGCATTTACGATCGGACTTAGGGTTCTTCAAGGTATTACGATTAGGCTTATGTGTTTACGACTGAACTAAATTGACCCAATCGTGAACCTGTTTAAAAAATCGTAAACCCATCTATTGGATCGTAAACTCGTTTTAAAGTGTGATTTGAAATCGTAAACATCAAGTAAACTCAAAATGTCTTGAAATCTTATCAAACTTAATTGGGTTAAGATAAAATTGACCAACTTGATTTTTAAGAATGTGATTTGTTAAAATTAGGGCTCAAGATCAAAATTCTTCTTTCAAAAGTTTAAATTGAAATGTTTTGAACTTGACGGTATAAGGTGATAATCAATTGAACTTCAAGGTGGTTTTAACAAACACAATTGATCATTGATATGATTAAACCTGATGCATTTGTCTTGTCTTTCTCAGATGGCAGACGACATGCTTGATGAAGAGATTCAGTTTGAAAGAGTTCACTGCATCCCGGCATATCTTGAAGACCCACCAGAAAAGCATATTCAATTATTTTATTCACTGGTGGCCGGGATGAACGTCTGCAAGATTAATCACGCTCTGAGAACAAGCGTCCTAATTGATGAGCAGCTTGTAAGGGAGTTCTGGGGAACTACTAGAGCGAGTGATGATAAGACAAGGATCTCAGCAACAATTCAGAACAGGCAGATAGTGATACTTGAAGAAGACATCAGAAAAGGGCTGAACATCAATGACAAAGCTACAGATCCAATTGAGTATCCCAAGGCTGCAGTTTTAGAAGGTGCTAAATCTCTAGGGTACGAAGGAAAGTTCCCGCCCATCTTCAAGAAGTTGTTGCCGCACTACTGGAGGTGCCTGGCTCACTATATGCAGAAATCCTTTCTGGGAAAGAGAACTAGCTTCGATCAACTTAACAAACTGCATGGAACAGCTTTCGTCGCATTGGCCTTAGACTGGAACTTCAATTTTTCAAAGATGATGCTGTTAAACTGGATAGGCAATGCTGATCTGAGTGCCCGAGAACAGTTCCTTATGACACCAAGATTCGTGCAAATGGTGGTGATGGAGAAATATCCTATGATTGAAGAGAGGATAGAAAAATTGGATGTCAAGGTAATGGATAGTGGAGTGTTTGGCCTGCAGACACAAGACAGAAGAGGAAAGAGCAGTTTTGAGGGAAGGATTGAATGGGTCAAAAGGGGTGCATTTCCTGAAGTTGCTAGAGAGCAGGTGATTGAGTCAGATCAAGAGGCTAAACCTGAACCAAATGTGCCGACTGTAAATGTGTCTGTTGCTGAAGATCACGATGTGACAGCACCAATTACTGTAAATGTTCTGGATCAAACAGAAGGTATACCTTCTGATGAAGAAAACGTGATGGACGACATCTTCGTTGATCAAGAGAATGTGGATGATGATATCTATGGGGACTTAGAACCAATCAATCTTAAAAGATCAAGGGATGTCCTGAACTCGTCTCCTAGCGGTGACTCAATCCCTCAAGAGTTGGATACTCAGTTCAATGTGAATGAGATGCTTAAAGAGCCTGTCCCCATTCGTGAACCATCTCCCAGGAAGAGGACAGATCCAAGAAGTATCAGGTTCAAGTTTACAAAGACTAGCTCAAGTCTGTTGATGGTCCATCCAGCAGGGTCCAGTTCTCAAAGTCAAATTATTCAAGAAGAAACAACTGATCACAATGTTGAAGATCAACCTGCCCAGGTTCAGACTGAAAGTCCTCTTCTGAATGAACGTAGCCCTGTTCATGAAGAAAGGCAATTTCTGGAGGTTGATAACACCTTTGTAGCCCTGTTAGAGTGAGTGTCTCTACTGGGACAAGTCTGCCGCCAACGGTTATTCCAAGTTTCCGCCCATTTCAAGCTGCTGAGCTCCCTATTGAGATGAGGTTAAGTGCAGACCCTCACATTAACTTTCAGATGTCTCAGAACAGAATTAGAGAGACTGAGATAAAAGCACTCCAGGCTGAGAACAGAAAACTAAAAGACAAGGAGGTGGCTGACAAGAATAGGTTTAAGTACTTGTATAAGACCTTGATGGATTTGAAAAAGAGGTATAATGAGTTGAAAGGTGCTGAGGTGTCAAGTGCTTCAGGTGACCCCGGTCAAAGCTCATCTCAGGTTGCGCAACGTACAGAGACTATGAATGAAGATGAAGGAGATGACACCATTGAGATGTCGGACTATGCACGAAGTGGAAGGGTCATCTCTAAAGTGCTAGAAGGTCACGACAACTGGTTTAAGGAATTTTTTCAAGGACCAGCCCCCACTCAATACACCATTGATGTTGGTGAAAGCTCAATCGACAAAAGGGGGAGTCGTGAAGCAATTCTGTGCTGGCACTATGACTCCGAGAAGAAGCTGTTTGCTGTTATCCGTGATGGCTACAGTCTAGTGGAATATTACAGAACACGAACTCAATTTCACTCCTGGACTGAGCCTGAGATCAGAAGCCTGTTGAGAGCTCCATATATAAACAGATGGAGTAGCATAGAAGGAGACCTAGTTCGGAACAATCTGATGAGCCACTTGGCGGAAAATTTTGTGAATTTCGATCTGAGGCAAGTGAGATGGGTTGAAACTGGAACTGACCCAGTAACTGGTGATCCTATAGGTGAAGCAAGGCGACCACCTACCAAACGCACAAGAGTGATAAACATGTTGGATGAAATTGAAGACGGTACCTTGGTCAAGAACTTTGACTGTTGGCTTTATGATCCAACGACACATGAGGTGGTGGTGCTCTGCAAGAAGATGAGGCAGTTCCGATTCTACGATCCGGTTGACCTGCTTAGGTTTGGTGAAAAAGATATCAAGCTCCTCGCCTCCCAACCAATTCTCGGTGATGAGAATGACCTTGAGAATGCTATGCGGGTGGGGATCTTCCATAGAACAGCAAACCGGATTGTAGCAAATGAATGGTGGTCGAGTAATGTGCATAATACTTTCAGATTTGATCTGCTGCTGCCATAGACGGACTAATGGTTCATGCCTAGGGGAAGATTGTTGGGCTACGTATTAGAGGCATGAACATTAGATATGGGTTTACTTGATAATGGGCTTAGTGTTTACGATTTGGGCCATGTGGGCCGGTTATTTTGGGTTTATGATTAGATTCTAGGGCTTTGTAATGGGTAGTATATAAACCCTTGTGTTTATGATTTAACAAGCTTTTTGATTCCGATTTCACTCTATCTATTGTTTACGATCAGTTTCTTAAGCTCAAGGAAGTAGTGTGTTTCATTCAAGGTTTGATCTTTATTGTTTATCAAGTCTATTTCATCTACTTTCTTCTCGAATCAATCACTTACGAGGATTCCGCACTCGTTTGTGATAGCAATATCGTGACTTGGGAGATTTTCTGGACCTACAAAAACAAGTTAGGGTTTGGGATGGGGAGGCTTACACGATTTCGGCCCTAAAGCCCACTCCCAAATCCTTTTCTATTTGTAATCCAATTACAACTCTCTTTTATTAACAACAAACACCCTGTTAACAATCAACTGTTAGTTTTAACGACTCCTCGTTAAATATTTGTGATAAATATTAATTAACTGATTAATTAATACAAATACATTAGTGTCGAGACGTGTGACCCCGTAGGCTTAAATACTTTCCGGACATACGTTTATTTATACGTGATCATATCCCTACAGCTCCCACTTGAGCTCGTAATAATAAAGGTAATAACATTGGTTAGCGTCTAGCAACACGCCAATGCTCCCGGAAATATTTAATGTACAGTTTCTTAAAGTGTATTTAAATGGTACAGTCATTTACTATCCCTTTGTTACCGATACCATTGTTAAATATGAATATGGATCAAAGTCATTTCATACTTTAACGATTCTGTTTCTCATTCCATAACTAATTAAAGATTACCAAATTCAAATCGAGACACATCTGGATTTCATTTGGGCATGGCCATGTAGACATTTTAATTAGTCCCAATGAGGGGCCCAGTGGTATCTGCTTCAACTTTTAAGCTGAAGGAACAAATCCTCTTGACTACACGTGTCCAGTCACATACTTCACTACACTTACTGAAAATAGCCCTTTTGTACTACCTTATCCAGAATAGTTAGAACTATATCAAGTAGGTGCAATCCATATATGCATGACATGCTTGTATCTCAAGTCTAAGGATAAGTAAAGCAACCATTTACGAATTTCACTTAATGAGGACGATCCATAAAGTGACAATTCGTTAGTGGGGTAGTCCGATATGCATCCTATGAATACCATGTGAGTTTGGTGGGACCATCCATTATATATTCCAAGAATATTACCAATCACTCAGATTTGTCTTAGTTTAACTATATTCCCATATAGTTAATTAACAATGGACAATTTAGAATACTTGACAAGTACTCAAGGATTAAACATGCAAATATAGGACACAATTTACTATTAAATGAAATCAAACATATCAAGTAATTTATTTCATTATATAAATAGAAATTGTTTAACATCCCTTATCCAAATACCAAACAACAGACATACATGATTTAACTAGTTAATATCTGTGTGAACTTTGAGTAATCTGATTTCACCTAGTTCGATCTGCTCACGAACATAGTGATATCTCCTGGCATAGTGCCTGGCGCCCTTCTGAAATCCAGGTTCTTTGGCAATGATTAATGCACCAGTATTATCACAGTACATATCAATAGGCAAGTTACTTGTAGGGATCACGTCAAGCCCACAAATAAATTTCCTTATCCAGACTGCCTCCATTGCAGCTTCCGAAGCAGCAATGTACTCAGACTCTGTTGCAGACATAGCAACTGTGATTTGTTTCTTGCTTTTCCAATCCACAGCGCCTCCATTCAGAACGAAGACGTACCCAGACTGAGACTTCGCGTCATCTCTATCAGTCTAAAATCCAGCATCGCAGTATCCGGCACTTTGAGCTCTTGATCTGGATTTCCCCCATATACCAAAAACAAATCTCTAGTAGCTCGTAGGTACTTGAGAATGGTCTTAACAGCAGTCCAGTGACTTTCACCTGGATTCTGTTGAAATTGGCTAACGATATTCTGCGCAAACGATATATCGGGTCTAGTGCATCTCACCACATACATTATAGAGCCTACAGCCGAAGCATTCGGGACTCTTTGCATACGCTTCACCTCATCAGGTGTAGAAGCACCTTGTTTGACCGATAGACCAAGTCCTTCCTGCGTAGGTACTATACCACGCTTGGAATTCTCCATCTTGAATCGCTTCAAGATCTTATCAATATAACCACTTTGACTTAGTCCAATCAACCGCTAAGTTCTATCTCTATAGATCTTGATTCCAAGAATGAATGCTGCTTCTCCCAAGTCTTTCATGGCAAAACACTTTCCAAGATGGGATTTTACATCTTGCAACATTGGAATGTGTTTTCCTATAATCAATATGTCATCTACATATAAGACAAGGAAAGTAACATTACTCCCACTAGCTTTACGATATACACATGGCTCATCGGGATTCTGAACGAAACCAAACTTTTTGATTTCTTCATCAAACCGTTTATTCCAACTCCTCGATGCTTGCTTTAGTCCATAAATGGACCTTTGAAGCTTGCATTCTTGGTTGGGATGTTTTGGATCAATGAACCCTTCGGGTTGATCCATATAGACTTCTTCATCCAAGTAACCATTTAAGAAGGCAGTCTTAACATCCATTTGCCATATCTCAAAGTCATAGTACGCTGCTATGGCTAAGAGAATCCTAATAGCTCTAATGTCAGCTACTGGTGAAAAGGTCCCATCATAGTCAACGCCAAAATGTTGAGTATAACCTTTCGCCACGAGACGAGCTTTATAGGTGTGTACATTTCCATCCATGTCGGTCTTCTTCTTGAAGATCCATTTACTCCCAACGGTCTTCGCGTTAGGAGGAAGATCAACCAAGTTCCAAACTTGATTATCTCTTATGGATTTCATTTCCACGTTCGCAGCTTCAAGCCATTTGTCAGATTCCGGATCTGATAATGCAGCTTTGAAGTTCGGAGGCTCATCGAGATCTCCTGATACGTTTTCCTCGGATTCGACTAGACCAATCCATCTATCCGGATTATGTATGACCCCTCGGATTCGACTAGACCAATCCCAAAATGATATTAGGA
>JBCNJP010008921.1:0-7500 GCA_039602395.1 Deinandra increscens subsp. villosa
GAATTAAAAGATGAAAGTTGTTTTCTAACTATTAAACGAATGATCAAATTGGAGTTTAAGTTCATCAATGGTGAGTTCAAGAACTTGGCGGCTTTTGTTTTTTGATTCGTTCATCATCATTCGTTGATCGAAACCTAAGCAATATGGATCTAGTTTTGTTAGGTTTTCTTTCACGAATCCAAAGCAATTTACGGATCAAATTTTCATTGAGAAATGAAGAAGATATGATGAATCAAAGTTATGGTATTGTAAAACAAATATGGATAATTTTGTATGGAAATAATTTAATTTTTTGATTTTTAATTATAAGATCTTTCTCTTTTTGTAAATACCATTTATTTTTTTTTAATTCAAAAATCTATATAAATGACACATAAGCTAATCCTAGGTGGCACACCTCTTAGTTATAAAGGAAGTACCAAAAATCTTGAAATCATGTAGCAAACAACATAAATTTTGGCTAAGTAAGAAATGCTACAAATCCTAGGAAACTTTATGTGAAAACAGCCTCGTAGCGACACTTGAGGCTTTTAGGTATGTGCCTCGCGACACGCCTAGGTCGTTGTGGCACACGAGGATTGTGGAGCCAACTCCTCGCGACATGTGAGGAGCCCCTAGCCAAAAATTGTTTGTTGTTTTGTTATGATCTCAACTTCTTTTAAAATCTAGTTGCAATATCGTCATAAATACTAACTTGTTACTGTGTTTGTGATATGCAAAGATTAGGTGAAGCCGGGACGCGATCAAGGAGAAAGAATAAACCGAACATATCATGGATGGATATTTTGAAGGTAGTTTTAAGTAGATTTTTTTAAACTATGATTGTAAAAGGTATCACCAAAACCGGTCTCTAATCGTCTCTTGTCTTCAGAATTAATCAACCCAAGTTTAGTTTAGTTCTACCTTCGTCGATTGAACAGAAGAGAAAAGAAAAACCAAACAAAATTGCTCCTTCTTATGTTTTTGTTTTTGCGGCCGCAAGTCTCCAAAAGGGAATTAATTCCAACACAGTAAAAACACCTTTTTGTGTGTGTCAAAAACAAACGTGAGCATCAAAAAAAAAAATTACCTAAAATGAAATAGAGAACAAAATAAATATGGGTTAATATTTTAGGCTTACTCCTAATCCCAAAACAACCAACCAATACTGTGGAGGATTTAGACCGTAATGCGAAACACAATGTTTCATCAAATGATTTCGACCGAAAGGTCAGAATCCCGACCCATCAACGTATGAACCTGCTTAACACATCTATTTAAATGCATAAAAGCTGTAAAATTGTAAAATAATATAAAAATCAATCACTCAATTGGAATCAACTTTTAGACCGCTCGAGAATCGTTTTTCACGATTATTGCAAACAAAGTTTAATGGGGTGTCCCAGGTGATAGCGAAGGATGAATTAACTTTGGTTATCATGCATCTCTTTATCAATCAGGTCCACATGACTCCTACAGCTTTTGTTATTTCATTATTCATCATCAGAAGCTTTAAGGAAGAACATAATTGATCATCCAATCCTGCATTTATATTCCCACCTTCAATTAACTCCATCCAAATAAATCATCTGTTTAATCATCTCCTTTCTCTCTCGGAATTGAAGATCATAGTCGATCAATATGGGTTACAACTCTACAAAGGATTTTCTTAAACTTGTGGACGGGCTCACCGATGAGTGCCAACTTACTAAAGATAAAGTGAACTCGTTGTTGGGTTACGTAAAGTCTATATACCAATCAGAAGTGGAAAGTAGATACAACCCAACTATGTTCTGGATCGGGATGTATATCGCGTTAGCATCTGTGGTTTGCATCCTCGCCATGGTGGCTGATTTGTTACATGGTTTCCATACGCGAAAGCTATGGTTTCCATGTAGGTATTTTAGACTTAATTCTGCTTTTCTCTCTGTGATACCTATTGCCATGAAGTTGCCTATGGATCTAGGCGGTTTTCCGGGTGATGTGGACCAAGTCACAAAGCTCGGAAGCATGGCGTTTATGTGCACCATGATGGCTAATCTATTACCTTGCTTGGGATCCATGGAAAGCAATGATCTTTATTCAAACATCACAGCTTTGTTTATTCTTGTAATCACCTTGGTTGTAAATGTCTTCATTCAGATACAAATACAAATTGGTGTAGTATCCTACCAGGAGGCTGCCCAAATGCTTAAGGTTGTTTTGCCTAATTATGAAGTTAAAATAAGTAAACAGCGCAATGCCACACTAGCCACCATTTATGTGACTTCGTTTGCTGGTGTTGTTGATACTACATTTATCTTCATCTTTACCGACTCTGAAATTGCGAAAGGATATGAAGAATTACCTAAAAGGTCGCGAGAGAAACACACATTCAAAAGCAGGCAAATTGTTCACATATGAGCAGCTGCAAAAGCATGTGACAAGATACTTGGTCCACGATAGTAATTCTCATAGTTCAATCAATCGGAGTCGTGATTGGTACAATCGCGCCGCTTTCTAGATGTTTTGCAACTTTGACCTTTGACACCATGTCCTTCAAGATAATTTCAAACCATTTTAAGGTCTTTGAAGTAGAAAGCTATTGGACTGAAAAGTTACATGATTGGAAACGGGCTAGTGTATATATACCACTCCCATTTCTCCCATTTTGTGTAAGGCACAAGCTCAACATAGTCATTAAGACATTGAAGAAGCTTATTCTCATATTTTATATAAAGTTTCAGGAGGGAGTTGTGGTGGTGTGCAATATAATCGCCTTGATCCCGTTTATCAATATAAGCGGTCCTTGTATACAACTTCATCCTGAGAATGGACCGTGAACTTGGAGCAAACGAGATATCTTCTCCCATATGTTGCGCTTCGTGAAGATAAGATTGAGCTTATTGAAAGAACACTAGAAGGCCTTTTAAAATCATTATACCAGTTAGCTTTGGAGTTAAGTTAATTAGTTATAAATAGAGATAGGTATATCTCCATATTTTGTATATATCTTTATTTTAGAGTTTTGTTGGAGATTAATAAAAGTTGTGACTTTATGTGTGCGATTTATGATTATGTGTTATCAATCGGTCTTTGATCGTTATGTACCTACGTGTATAAGTGGATGATAAGGAATAGAATCATAGCAATGCTATTCAAGATGTGAATGAATGTGGGTTAGGATCATATGGGTCCTAGATCGCATAATGTTTATACTTTGAAAGATCCCTTTTTTAGTTTGGTAGAATTGTTGTTGATCCGAAAGGGGGAGTTGAGCCTAATGGGTCAATGGGTTGGTCTATGACAAAATAGTTGATATATTTCGATAGTAGAAGGTTAATTCGTTTAATAGAATTGTGGGCTTATGTGGTAGAAGTAAACAAGTTGGAAGGTCCTCGGTTTGACCTCAAGCCTTAGTTATAAAGGAAGTACCAAAAATCTAGAAATGTAGCAAACAACACAAATTTTGGCCAAGTAAGAAATGCTACAAATCCTAGGAAACATTATGTGAAAACAGCCTCGTAGCGACACTTGAGGCTTTTAGGTATGTGCCTCGCGACACGCCTAGGTCGTTGTGGCACACGAGGATTGTGGAGCCAACTCCTCGCGACATGTGAGGAGCCCCCGCCCAAAAATTGTTTGTTGTTTTGTTATGATCTCAATTTCTTTTAAAATCTAGTTGCAATAAATACTAACTTGTTACTGTGTTTGTGATATGCAAATATTAGGTGAAGCCGGGACGCGATCAAGGAGAAAGGTATGATTGTAAAATCTATGATTGTAAACTATGATTTTAAAAGGTATCACCAAAACCGGTCTCTAATCGTCTCTTGTCTTCAGAATTAATCAACCCAAGTTCAGTTTAGTTCTACCTTCGTCGATTGAACAGAAGAGAAAAAAAAACCAAACAAAAGTGCTCCTTCTTATGTTTTTGTTTTTGCGGCCGCAAGTCTCCAAAAGGGAATTAATTCCAACACAGTAAACACACCTTTTTGTGTGTGTCAAAAACAAACGTGAGCATTAAACAAAAAAAAATTTTTTTTACCTAAAATGAAATAGAGAACAAAATAAATATGGGTTAATATTTTAGGCTTAGTCCTAATCCCAAAATAACCAAACAATACTGTGGTGGATTTAGACCGTAATGCGAAACACGATGTTTCATCAAATGATTTCGACCGAAAGGTCAGAATCCCGACCCATCAACGTATGAACCTGCTTAATTACCCATCTATTTAAATGCATAAAAGCTGTAAAATTGTAAAATAATATAAAAATCAATCACTCAATTGGAATCAACTTTTAGACCGCTCGAGAATCGTTTTTCACGATTATTGCAAACAAAGTTTAATGGGATGTCCCAGGTGATAGCGAAGGATGAATTAACTTTGGTTATCATGCATCTCTTTATCAATCAGGTCCACATGACTCCTACAGCTTTTGTTATTTCATTATTCATCATCAGAAGCTTTAAGGAAGAACATAATTGATCATCCAATCCTGCATTTATATTCCCACCTTCAATTAACTCCATCCAAATAAATCATCTGTTTAATCATCTCCTTTCTCTCTCGGAATTGAAGATCATAGTCGATCAATATGGGTTACAACTCTACAAAGGATTTTCTTAAACTTGTGGACGGGCTCGCCGATGAGTGCCAACTTACTAAAGATAAAGTGAACTCGTTGTTGGGTTACGTAAAGTCTATATACCAATCAGAAGTGGAAAGTAGATACAACCCAACTATGTTCTGGATCGGGATGTATATCGCGTTAGCATCTGTGGTTTGCATCCTCGCCATGGTGGCTGATTTGTTACATGGTTTCCATACGCGAAAGCTATGGTTTCCATGTAGGTATTTTAGACTTAATTCTGCTTTTCTCTCTGTGATACCTATTGCCATGAAGTTGCCTATGGATCTAGGTGGTTTGCCGGGTGATGTGGACCAAGTCACAAAGCTCGGAAGCATGGCGTTTATGTGCACCATGATGGCTAATCTATTACCTTGCTTAGCAACCATGGAGAGCAATGATCTTTTTTCAAACATCACAGCTTTGGTTATTCTTGTAATCACCTTGGTTGTGAATGTTTGCATTCAGATACAAATACAAACTGGTGTTGTATCCTACCAGGAAGCTGCCCAAATGCTTAAGGTTGTTTTGCCTAATTATGAAGTTAAAATAAGTAAACACCGCAATACCACACTAGCCACCATTTATGTGACTTTGTTACTGGTGTTGTTGATACTACATTTATCTTCATCTTTACCGACTCTGAAATTGCGAAAGGATATAAAGAATTACCTACAAGGTCGCGAGAGAAACACACATTCGAAAACGGGCAACTTGTTAACATTTGAGCAGCTGCAAAAGCATGTGACAAGATACTTGGTCATGGAGGAAACCGGCATATTCCCCCAAGTCATAACAACTTGCTATTGTACCACATCTGCTTCCGGGGTAATATGTGTTTTAGTCACTATCTTACACGCTATTACTATGTCCTCGACTGTTAAAGCTATTTTCACCAATGACTATGATTCGGATTATGGTTGGTCCACGATAGTAATTCTCATAGTACAATCAATCGGAGTCGTGATTGGTACAATCGCACCACTTTCTAGATGTTTTGCAACCTTGAGCTCTAACGCCATGTCCTTCAAGATCATTTCAAACCATTTTAAGGTCTTTGAAGTAGAAAGCTATTGGACTAAGAAGTTACATGATTGGAAACGGGCTAAAATATATATACCAAGCCCGATTCTGAATGCAGTCATTATGACATTGAAGAAGCTTATTCTCATATTTTGTATAAAATTTCAGGAGGGAGTTGTGGTGGTGTGCAGTATAATCGCCTTGATCCCGTTTATCTTTATGATATGTTCCTCACCTTGCTTTCGTTGTTGGAAGCGGTCCATGTTTACAACTTCATCCGAAGAATGGACTGTGAACTTGGAGCAAACCAGAGATCTTCTCCCATATGTTGCGCTTCGTGAAGATAAGATTGAGCTTATTGTAAGAACACTAGAAGGCCTTTTAAAATCATTAGACCTGTTAGTCTGGAAAGGAGGCCAACCTATCAATCTCGTGAGGCTAATTGAAGAAAAATCTACTCGTGGTTTTTATGGAGTTGAAAAGTGTGTACCCACTGATCATCACCATATTCCAAGTTTACTATCAAAAGTACATGAATATCCAGATTGTTGGAGCTTATCAGTGGTAACTCTAACAACAATTGCGGTTTCTCTTCCTAGAATCGAAAAGAATGAAGTTGAAAGGTTGTTGGGGAGTGTAAGGGAAGGTCTTGTATATGTCACACTTGTGGAAAAAAGCCTGAATGTTACCGATGAATACAAAAGCATTCAAAAGGTAGCTGAAATTTTGTGGACAGAAGTTGATGTATACCGCAAATGGTTAGGGCACAAGTTGCAAGTCCCTGTTATTGAAAATAAAACAACAGGACAGATTGTTGAATGGTTCTCGGATACCGCTAAAATATCAAGTGGTAGAAAGTAATGGAGGCGGAAATGAAGATTCCATACACAAGTCTATTTGTGCAAAGTCAATGTATCGTATAACCAAAACCATCTTCCTTACCTACAACGAGAACATTGAGAAGGTTAGCCACGAGAAACTATTCGATAATTTGTCATCAATAATTGCGGACATAATAGCCGCTTGTCTCACCAACATACCACAAGTCATAGTAATGAAATGCCATACTAGCGCGATAGAGAAAAGGAAGGCCAGTGTTAATGATGCAGCTAGACTTCTAGGTGAGACTAAACGAATAATTCAAACCCTTCAATATCATGATATTCGATACATGAGTCCAAATGACTTGCCATTTTTCGATAAATGGGGTGATTATTTAGGGAGTCCTTAATTCCTTTTCAAGCATGTATTGGACTTGATCATGTTTCATTACATAAAACTAAATGGGTCAGGGCCGGGGTTTGCTTGTTCGAGTCGTTTTATTAATTCAAGTCCTAGCTTGGTTTACTATTTAGTACGTTGGGTTATTTAGTTGTTTTATATGGTTTGGACTATTTTTCATTTGGTTTTCTATTTTGGAGTCCTTGTTTATATTAGCTTTGGAGTTAGGTTAATTATTTATAAATAGAGATAGGTATATCTCCATATTTTGTATATATCTTTATTCTAGAGTTCTGTTGGAGATTAATAAAAGTTGTGACTTTATATGTGTGCTTTATGATAATGTGTTATCAATCGGAAAGTCGGGTATGATTTTTAACCCATTTTCTATTTCTTATGAATGAGCCCACATGGTCATTAGCAACTCACATAATGTTTGATTTTTATCCCAAACTAGATTGAAGGCTGCTAGAACTAAATCATCCCAATATCCATAATTGCATATTGCAATTATATTTAATTGATAGCCACAACCTTTTTCTTTTCGTTTGTTCTAGTCGAGACTCGAGAAAATCAAAATTGAACATCCAAAATCATTTTTATCCGTTTTGATGGAACTTGATAGAGATAATGCTTCATATAAACATGGGTTGAGATTTTGAC
>JBCNJP010008922.1:0-17931 GCA_039602395.1 Deinandra increscens subsp. villosa
AACTGATGCTGGTTCAAATGAGTACAGTTTTGAGCATCTAATCTCAGATTCAGTCCCTAGTTCTCAAGAACCAACTAAAGTTTCAGAACCTGTTTCACAAGCCAACAATATTGAGTTATTACCTCAACTCAATATTCCTCATAATGGAAGAAGCCATGAATTTCCAATGTTTACTGATAGAAGAGTTAGTAAGAATCATCCAAGGGAGAATATTACAGGAGACTTGTCAGCTCCTGTGCTGACAAGAAGCAAGTCTATTGATGCAAACATTTGCCTTCATGCTGCATTTCTGTCTCAAGAAGTACCCACAAAGATCAATGATGCATTGGAAGATGAAAGCTGGGTAGAGGCAATGCAAGAGGAATTGTTTCAGATCAATAAACAGAAGGTTTGGGAATTGGTATACCTACCTGAAGGTGAAGAACCAATTGGAACCAAATGGGTATTCAGAAACAAGAAGGATGGCAGAGGAATTGTGATCAAAAACAAAGCCAGACTTGTAGCTCAAGGCTACACACAGGAAGAAGGCATTGATTATGATGAAGTTTTTGCTCCTGTGGCCAGGCTTGAAGCAATCAGAATATTTCTTGCCTATGCTGCATTCAAAAACTTTCTGGTATTTCAAATGGATGTCAAATGTGCTTTTCTGTATGGTCTTTTGGAACAAGATGTGTATGTCAAGCAACCTCCTGGCTTTGAAGACCCTCATTACCCCAACAAGGTATGCAAGCTAATTAAGGCTTTATATGGTCTAAAGCAAGCTCCTAGGACATGGTATGAAACACTTTCAAACTATCTCCTAGAGAATGGCTACAAGAGAGGAGCTATTGACAAAACACTGTTTGTGAAATCTGATGGCAAAGATACTTTGATGGTACAAATCTACGTTGATGACATCATCTTTGGTTCATCCAATGCTGCCTTATTCAAAGAGTTTGAGGGATTGATGCAATCTAAGTTTGAAATGAGTTCAATGGGTGAACTGAATTTCTTCTTAGGCCTACAAGTGAAACAAACTGCCAATGGAATTTTCTTGAATCAGTCAAAATATATTCAAGATATGCTAAAAAGGTTTGATATGCAGTCTGTTTCAACCTCAAGAACTCCTATCTCCACTTCCCACAAGTTAAACAGTGATTTAAGTGGAAAACCAGTGGATGTTCATCTCTACAGGGCAATGATTGGATCACTGCTCTATCTCACAGCTTGTTAGTGCATGAACCTTGTGTGGCCGTTACTGTTCGAATTGTCAAACATACTGATTTGTCGAAGACATGAACTGAGGTCCGAACCTCAGCCGAACTCTAGGTTCGGAGTTGGCCGAACTTTGATGGCCGAACTCCAAGTTCGGAAGGAGTTCGGACAGAGTTCGGAGGTGCCGAGTTCGGACCTTATGAAGAAGTATAAATAGATTCGTCTTTGTATTTCTTTGTAAGTTTCTGTCTTTTGTCTATGTGTTGAGAGGGGAGGTTCTGTCCGACCTCCCCCAGAGCTTAATCGTTGTATACTCCTTCGTTATGTAATCATTCAACATGATTCAATGACAAAACTTCCGTCTCATCCATAGAAACGATCCGTAAACGGTTTTTCAGTTGGTATCAGAGCAATCCAGACGTGATTCTACATCGTTTTCTGATCGAAATCGAAGCTTAAATTGATCAATTCATGTAGTTTGACTTTTGGAAGTCAAACTGATCGATTTTTGACAGTAAAATTGGAACAAATTGCTGTGTTTTGGTGTTTCAAATTAGTACAGGAAGTTTCTACAGGTGATTATGCATCTAATGCAATTTACAGATTTCATTTTAATCAAGTTTTAGTCTGGTTCGAAATTCACAGTGAAGTTTATGAGTTCTTCATCTTCATCCATGGTGATTTCTGCAAATCTTAACCATTTCTCGTAATTTTGGTTACTACTCATTCGGTTTGATCATAGGAAGCTATTGCAACAAGAAAAATTCAATTCCATCAACATTTGACTCGATATCAAATTTGTCAAAAACGTTCATTTGCGGGGTGTCCTTGTTCGATGTTTAAACCTCATCGAAACCTATCAACAATGGTGCTAGATTTGTTCGTCTTGTTCATACGGATCTAACGCAACTTTTGGATTCAATTTTCGTCAAGAATTGAGAAAGATAAGATCGATTGAAGTTTGTGGTGGTTTTATGATATTCCTTGCCGGAAAAAAACAACTTCGCCGGAATTTTTCACCGGAAAAGGTTGAGAAAATGGGGAGGGGGCAAAATCTCGACTATTTTGTTGTTTTCTCAAAATTTTAAATTCTAGTCCCTCTAGTTTTTGTGATTTACAAAAATTGTTACATAGGTTTTATTCTTAAAAAATATAACAACTTATTTTCTAATACAAATCACAAGTTTCTTTTTTATTTTTATTTTTTTATTTTTTTTTAAAATAATAATAAAAAAAATTACATAATTTTTTTTTTTTGTTTTCCGTTGAATTGTTTCGTGAACGCAAATTCTTTTTGCGTTTGTCGAATCGGTTAACAAACATAAACCCGTTCTTGTTTTTGTTTTTACTGTGTTATTTTTTCTTGTTTAGTTTCTTTTCTTAAAACAAAACAAAAACTATAAACCTTTTATCTTTCAAAGTTTGTTTTCTTAAAAGAAAGATAAACAAAAACATTTTGTTTTTCAAAATTTGTTTTTTTTAAAAACAAGCAATATTGAAAGAAATATAAAAAAAAATAATAGTTTTTGAGGACTTGGCCTTGGGATTTCAATTCGGTGAGTTCATAAAATTCAAAGTTCAAGTTACAAGGTTCAGATTGTCATTTTTCTGGTGGAATCACAATGAGTAAAGTTCAATCAAGTTCGGTGGTTCCCAAGTTATTAAAATGTGAAGCTTATCAAGAATGGAAAAAGGATTTTGAGGTTTTTATCAATGTTAACTTTGAGGAATTTTGGAAGGCGATTGATAAAAAGTATTCATATCCGACTGATAGGCATGGTGTTCCTAAATTTCAAAGAGATCTTTCATTCGAGGAAAGGGAATGTTATGAAAGAGAATTAAAAGCTTATGATATTCTCATAATGGCATTGTCAAAAGAATTACTGTCTCAATTCAAAACATGCAAGAATTCTAAAATGTTTTGGGATGCTCTTTCTCAGAAATATGCCGAATTGAATGAATCAGTTATGGAAAAAGTTCAAAAAGATGAATCTTCAAAATTTGAAGCTGTTGAGAATGAATTGAAGCTTCAACACGAGAATGTGGAGTTGATTGCAAAAGTTTCAAAGCAAACTGAAACAAATGATGATTTGCTGAAGGAAGTTGAGAAATGGAAGAAAGAAGCAAATGAAATGGCAACAGTTTTTGATGATTTGTTTGCAAAATCAAAGATCAAACTTGAAGGTCTAGAAAAGGAAGTTGCTGATCTTACTGCTAAAGAATTAAGTCATCAAGAGGACAACACGAAGCTGTTAGATGCTAAAGCTGAATTGCTCCGTGAAAATAAGCTTTTGATGCAGAATGTTGAGATTTATAAACAAAAATGGGAAAAGGTTGTTCAAGAAACATATGATGCTCATGATCAGTTGAGGAGAGAAAAGTTTACTCTGAATAGAACAACAGAAGAACTTATTGCAACACAAAAAGAGTTGGCTGAAGCGCAAAAGAAAATTGCAGAAATGAAGATTGAGGTTTGTGATTTCAAAAGACAGTTGCATAATCTCAATAATTCATCGTCTTTCACAAACTTTTTGTGCAAGAAGGAGAATTTTCAACAGACTTTCGGTGATGTTATTCTGAAAAATGTACCACCTCCTGTGGTTATTGAAAATTCTATCAGTACTTTGAAAGCAACAGAAGAAGATCACGATTATTCAAAGTTTGCTGATATAAAGTCCGAAAATAAGAAAAAGTTGAAATTTCAGAAGAATAAGGATGAAGAAAAGTTTGATCCAAGAAAAGCACCAAAGTTTGACTCAAGGTCTACATTTCTCGGTAAGGAAAAAGTGTTTGAAGGCAATCCAGGACATGTTAAAGTTCAAAAATTTTCAGAGATTGTGATTGATGAATCTTTGCTTTCCAATAAAAATGATTTAAATGCCATCAAGAATGAGTTTTCTCGACTTGCTTCACAAGGTCATGAGAAGCCTAAGTCGGTACCAGATAAATCTAAAAAGAATGGCGGTCTGGGATATGAAAGCAAAGACGAGAATATGAATGTTGGAAATGATCTCCAAGATGTGCTTGAGATAGAAGAAATTGTAGAGGATATCAAGGTTCACAAAGAAAAGGAGATTCCACTTGAGAATCATATCTTATGTGAACCTGATGCTGATTTTCTGTCAACGAATTCTAAGTTAGAGAGTCTAGAGAGTGATTCTTCTCAACATTCTACAATGTCAACAGAATCCATGTCATCTCCTAAGTCGGTTGATAGGAGAGCTTGCTTTTACTGCAACAAGACGGGACATGTGATTCGTGATTGTGCTACTCGAAAAAGGTTTTCACGTGGTTCATATCGATCGTCATCATCTGATTCAATGATTCTTAATGAGGTACCTATTAGACAAAATCAGAAAAACCAACGAAAGCCAGCTCATCAGAAGCCGGTTGTTAGTAGAACCTCAAATTATGATGATTGGTCACCACAGTTTTCAAAACCAACACATTTTTCAAAAAGAAAACAATTTTTCAATAATGATTTTAAAATGCCTTATTCAAATGAGTTTTCATATTATGGGCATCGACAACATCACTCAAAACCTGAGAAAATGTTGGTCGAAGAGTTGTTGAATATGGTTTTCAACAAGTCAAAGTTTTTAAATGGTTCTGTTTCGCATCGGGTGAAATCGTCTAAACCATTTCGTTCTTGGAAACAGAAAATGGCAACCTCGACGGGAAACGATTTTGTTGAGGATACGGGACGACCCAAGCCGGTTTGGGTTCCCGTATTTAACTAAAAATTGTTTGAGGTTGTGTGCAGGTACTTCAAGAAGACCTATTAGTGATTGCAAAGTTGCTGATAGTGGAGTATTTTGCTTAAGTTAGCGCTTCACAGAGTTGATATTTCACAAACATTTTTGAGAAAAATGATTTTTCAAAATCTAAAAATCCGAGGTATCCGTGTTGGTCGATCAATTTTATTTTGTTTTACTTTCTTTCATATTTTTAGGGGGAGAAATTTTGGAAAATTCAAAAATAGAGTTTGTTGAATTTTAGGGGGAGAATATTTGAAAAACACAAAAATAGTGTGATGTTTGTTTCCTAAAAATAAACAAAAAAAAATAAATAAAAAAATGAAAAATATTAAAAAGAGAAATTGATCCAACCGTATGAGAAATGATGGTACATCAGCATACGTTATTTGCCATGAATAAAGTAGAAAGAAAGGCTGTAGGTACTTGCTTGACTTGACTGAATGTGCTAAGTAGTCTGATATATGCGAGTATGATATAAAGATAACGCTTGCTTGATAATTGTGGTTACAAATCATGATGGGTATTGTGCATATCTGGCAAAATAAAATAAGAAAGTATCAAAAACAGAATAAAGAGATGTTCTGGTGTACGCTTGCTTTATTTTGAAAGATTTGAACTTGTTTGATTTTCTTTATTTTGTCAAACGATCGGACTTTCTCTGCGTATCGAAAGATCGACCTGATTATTGTTCGTTTGACATTCTGCTTTATTTTCTTTGGTGTTTCGTATAACTCATCGGACTTTCTTTGCGTGTGCGGGAGCACCGACCTGATTGTTGTTGGGTTATACAACTTCTGCTTTATTTTCTATTTCTTATTTTCCTAAACAATCGGACTTTCTCTGCGTGCCTACCGGCCGACCTGATTGTTGTTTGTTTAGGGTTCTGCTTTCTTTTCGCAAGAAACACCATGAACTTGATATCTCTATGGCATTTGATTCTGTATAAGCAAGTTTACAATATCTGTATGAGAAATCTGCTGCGAGTAACTTGGCTTGAATAAAAGAAAAATACAAAAATATGAAATAAGCAGTTTGCCAGTATTCCTGATTGTGTGGGTATCATGTTATCTATGCTGGATAAATACACTTAATTTCATATCAGAAAGCTATAGACAATGACCTGCTTTAGCTGAAATAAACCAAATGGTTGTATTCTCAGTCAGCTTGGCTTGCATGCTTAGTATTTTGAAATTGCAGTGTGTACGATGCGTTATGTCTGATATGATCTCATGTTGTGATCTTTCTCACCAAAACAAAAATAGAGTTTAATTCTATATTGCATTTATGTTTCAGTTTATGAAAAATCAAAAGGATTTTCAGTGTGTTTTGATATAAACTTTGTAAAATCCAAAAAGATTTTCTTTCTTCTTTGTTTTTTGATCTGATCGACACGAGATACAACAAATTTCAAAACTAAATGTCTTGGTTTCTCCAAAGGAGAAGTTTTGTTTCTAAGATTAAAGTTATGTTTGGAAAAGAAAAGCTGCACTTTTGTCTTCTGAAGGTTGCAGGTTGAAATCATCAAAGTCTTTCAGATAAAGATCTTAGAATGGATTGCAAGCATGGTTATGAAGGTGTCAAAGAGTTTATCACTTTCAGAAATGGTTCAGTTGACTTAGTCCTGTCCCAGCCATGTCTACCCTACATCAACTAACAACAGATTCAAAGCGTTTGAAGATGTGATACAGCACACGTCAAGGGGGAGTTTGTTGGTGCAAAATATGTGTGTCGTGTGTGTATCAGTTAGTCTCGTTAGTTGTGTTAGTTGTTTTAGTTAGAATGGTTAAATCATGATATAGGGTAGTTTGTGTCATTCTATTAAAGTAGAGGGCCTTGTATGTGTTTTAGTAAAATCACATAAATGTGATTTGTAGTCATTTGTTGAAGATCAGGTTTTGAAGACAACCAAGAGGAGCTCCGAACTTAGGGTTCGGCAATATGCCGAACTGTCACCGAACCTGAAGTTCGGCACATGACTGGATCTCCATATATACGTGTTTTTGTGTTCGGACGATAGAGACCTCCGGCATAACCGTTTTCCTGAGTCAGATTTCATAGAGGGAGGAGTTTTTCGATTTTGTTTTTCAGAGAGAACTGAGCCTAGGATCGTGATTAGAAGCTAGAATCGAGTCTATTCATGTAATCATTGATCAAATTCGAGCTATAAACTGAGGTTTATTTACATTTTCGTGTTCTTCGTTTCGGGTTAACTTTCGGTCTAATTTTCGGTGTATAAATCACTAGATCGGGACGACGGAATTCAAGAACGCTGAGTTGAATATGTTTTGTGGGGCTAAAGGGAATTGACAGACAGTTCAGTGCGCCCTACACCCCTCAACAAAATGGAGTAGCTGAGAGAAGAAATAGGACACTCATTGAAGCTGCAAGGACAATGATGTGTGAAGCTAAACTACCAATCTTCTTCTGGGCTGAAGCGGTCAATACGGCGTGCTACGTGCAGAATCGCGTTTTGTTGAACAAGCGTCATGAGAAAACTCCGTATCAGATTGTCTATAAAGAAAAGCCAACGGTGGGATATTTTAAGACATTTGGATGTCCGTGCACGGTACTGATACAGTCCGACGTGGGGAAATTCGAGGCGAAAGCTGATGAGTGTTATTTCGTTGGTTATTCGGGAAATAGTGCTTATCGTGTCTATAACAAGACCACCGGTTTGATCATTGAAGCGTTCAACGTGGACTGGCTTGAAGACAATCCGTCGGATGCAGGGACCGGACCTGATTGGATTTTTAATTATGGGTCTCTGTTTGAAGGATTCAAGTTTTCGAATGAGCTTCACAATTTAGGTGAAGAAGAAGAGATTATCACTCAGCCATCTGAATCAAGACCTCACACTGAAAGAGTCTGTGAGAAGGCACCAGTTCCTGTTCCTACAAATGACAACGCAGATGCTCCGGGAACTTCAGGAACTTGTGATAATGATTCAGAAATTCCACAAAGCTCAGGTATGAATGATTTAAATGATAATATTGTTAGTTCTAATCTGCCTGTTTCTGTGTCTGTGCCAGAAGTTCAGGTATCAAGGATCAACAAGGATCATCCAGTCAGCAACATACTTGGACCAGTGTCTGCAGGAGTTTCAACTAGAAGCCGCACAGGGGATATCAATTTCTGCATGTACTCATGTTTTATCTCCCAGATTGAGCCTCCGAATGTGATGGTTGCTCTCAGAGATCCGAATTGGATAGAGGCCATGCACAATGAGCTTAATCAGTTCTCAAAGCTGGGAGTGTGGCGACTTGTGAAGCGGCCAGATGACAAGAAGGTGATTCCCACGAGGTGGCTTTATAAGAACAAGAAGGATGACACGGGAATCATTGTGAGAAACAAGGCGAGGTTAATAGTACAAGGTCACAGACAAGTTCACGGGATTGACTATGACGAGGTATACGCTCCGGTGGCGAGATTGGAAGCAATTCGGATCTTTCTGGCTGTGGCATCGTATCTCAATTTTACAGTCCATCAGATGGATGTGAAGACTGCCTTCCTGTATGCAGAGATGAACGAAGAAGTTTATGTAACCCAACCACCAGGGTTCATAGATGAAGAAAATCCAGATCATGTTTATCTACTGGATAAGGCCTTGTACGGTTTGCATCAAGCTCCTCGTACCTGGTATGAAACGTTGTCCAATCACCTGGTGGAGAATGGATATACAAGAGGAGTTGTTGATCAAACTTTGTTTAGGAAGAGGGTGGATGAGGACATAATCATGGTGCAAGTGTATGTAGATGACATCATCTACGGTTCAACAAACGAGGAATTGTGCACCGAATTTGAGGAGATTATGAAGAAAGAAGTTTGAAATGAGCGATCAGGGGGAGATGAGTTTCTTCCTAGCCTTGCAAGTAAAACAAGATGAATCTGGGATTCTTATTCACCAAGCCAAATATGTGAATGAGATTCTAGAAAAATTCAAGATGCAAGACTCAAAGCCAATTTCAACTCCAATGGCATCCCGACCTCTTTTGTCAGCAGATGCAGACGGGGAGTCAGTGAGCGAATTCACGTATCGATCAATGATTGGTTCGCTGATGTACTTAACAGCAAGTCGGCCAGATATTATGCATGCAGTTTGCTTGTGTGCTCGCTATCAGGCTAACCCTAAACTTTCTCATCTAAATGCTGTTAAACGTATTTTTAGGTATCTGAAGGGCAGGCCTAGGCTTGGTCTTTGGTACCCAAAGAACACTGACTTTCAATTGTATGCATATACTGACAGTGACTATGGAGGCAGTGACTTGGATCGGAAGTCAACCACTGGAGGATGTCAATATCTGGGCGATCGACTCATTTCCTGGCAGAGCAAGAAGCAGCATACCGTATCTAAATCAACTGCCGAAGCAGAGTACGTGGCAGCATCTGCCGGTACTTCACAGGTAGTATGGATCCAAAACCAGCTCACAGACTACGGTATGGAATTCGTTAACACTCCTATCTTTTGCGACAATGCTGCTGCTCTGGAAATTGTGAAAAACCCTGTCCAACATTCTAAAACCAAGCATATAGACATAAAGGTACATTTCATTCGAGATTGCTATGATCGGGAGCTAATTCAGCTTCAAAAGGTAAGCTCCGATCAGAATGTGTCGGACATTTTCACAAAACCCCTCCCGCGACCAAATTTTGAAATGTGTGTCGAAGGCCTTCGGATGATTGCCTTCGAGGAATGATCTGATCAACTTTTATTTGTCAATACTTGTTTTTAAGAAAATTTAAAAAAATATATATAAATAGAAATATTAATAAAAATAAAAAATAAAAAAAAAAAATAGTGTTTGTTTTCAAAAGCCTCATAAAAACAGGGGAAGAAATATAATTGTCTCAGAAAATTCAAAAAAATATCTGTTTGAGGTTTTTTATGATGTCTTTTGTTTTGCCTTGAGTTGGTAGGAAGTGATATAAATTTCCATGACGATCGGAGACTGACACGTGTAAGGCAGAAGTGAAAGACGTCTCAAAGATGATGTTCGGTAAGCTAAATCAAAAACAATGATCATCCATTGTAAGTGCAGTAATCTTAACTCTTATATATGTTTAGGTTTCCATCCTAGTTTACATAGTTTAAAAAACTGAGACCCAGCAAAAATGGGTTGAGAGTGGTAATTTACCTAGTATTCACTCTCTCACACGCCATGTTTATACTGTAAATGACAACACCACAGAAAAAGAAAAAGAAAAAGAATTGAAAAAAAAATATATATGAAAATTATGAAAATTGTGAAAAAGAAAAAGAAAAGAAAATTATTCTGTTGGTCTTCTCTGCGTGCTTATGCGGCCGACCTGATCACCAACCGATAATTCATGAAAATAAGAAATAAGTGGTTGTCAAAGCAGTGTTGCATGGTTCCTCAAGTTGGGGGTTTGTGAATCCTCAATAAACTCTGAGGTTGGGTAGGTTTTGCTATGAACAATTGGGTGTGGGGACGGTTAAACATGACGGTAATTATGTACCACAATTTAAGCACTTTAAAACTTTTTAACTGGATGTGAGTTTATGTGATTTCAAAATTTTTTGAGCAATCGTCTAGAGCGTCGAGTAACGGAAGCTGAAAAGGGTTCTTCAGTTAATGATTTGTCTGGTTTGATCCATGAAAAACATCAATCTCAAGGTAAGTACGTCTTTGTCTAGTTTATAGATTATCTTAAGTTTGTGCATTTTTCAAGTTTTGTGTTTAGTCTTTAAAATATTTTAAGTTTTATTGATTTTATGATCAAGATCAGATACTCGGGGTCTAAGTTTGAGGGGAAGCTTCGTAAAATTCTCAGATTTTCTCAAAGTTAACATTTTTTTAAAATGATGAGAATTGTTATTTTTAAAGGTTTGGGTGTTTTTGTAAAAGTTTACAACTTTGGAGGGGTGAAAATGAATTTGTTTTTAATCATATAATTTCCAAAGTTGTTTACGATCCTCACTTTATCTCTCTCATCTCTCGATTACGACCTCTACCACTGAAACCCTAGAACCACCGTCCCACTCGCCGGAAAACCATCTCCGACCACTGTTGGCTAATCCAGGCTCACCATCACTTTCGGAATCACTTTCCGATCAAGAACCCCTTCACAATCGACCCTTTCATTCCTGTTTCGTCAATCTATTCACGGGTTTTGTGTTGTTGAGACCTAATCCGTGACTATTCTCTGTTTTCACTGTGCTCGAGTCGATTAAAACAAGTTTTGAAGTCGGTTTCTTGCTTGTAACTGTTAGAAGGTAGTTCAAGATGGCTTATTTGCATATTTGTGGTGTTTGATGCGTTTACGAGTTTGTTGCAGGTTATAAAAATGGCGGAATTGGCGTTTACGATCACCTGGTGAAGAAGACGACGTTTGGGCGTTTACGATTCGTGTTTACGACTCGATGTTCACGATCGGGTCGTTTACGATAAGCGTTAACGACAAAACGCGTTTACGATTGGGCTTCGGCTTGTTTCTGGAGTTTACGACTGGGCTGAGTGTTTACGATTGGACGATAATTTGACCCGGTCGTGAACACATTTATAAATCGTAAACTCATATTTTGAATCGTAAACACATGATAAAGGCTTATACACTTAATTTTTTTAAATCTCATCAAAACTTAAACATGTTTAAGTTAAAATTTATGGTGTTTGTGAACGTGCAATTCAAAATCAAATATTTTTCTTGAAAGTTTAAATTGAGATTTTCTGAACTTAAAAAGTTAAATGTAATAATCAATTGAACTTCAAGTTGTTTCCAAATACAATAGCATTGTTGAATATGTCTGATGCATATGTCTTGTCTTTCTCAGATGGCAGAAGAGATGCTTATCGAAGACATAAAATATGAACAGGATCACTGTATGCCTGCTTATCTGGAAGACCCGCCTGAAAAACATATGGAGTTATTCTACTCTCTGGTGGCCGGGATGAACACATGTAAAATCAACCATGCCCTGAGGACGAATGTACTCATTGATGAGATGCTGGTCAGGGAATTTTGGGGTACTGCTAGGGCAAATTCCGACAAGACAAGGATTACCGCAACGGTCCAGAACAGACAAATTGTTATTGAGGAAGAAGATATAAGGCAAGGACTGAACATTACTGATGATGCTTCTCATCCTATCAAGTATCCGAAGGAGGTAGTTCTGGGAGGTGCGCAATCAATGGGGTATGAAGGAAAATTTCCGCCCATCTTTAAGAAGCTTCTGCCGCACTACTGGAGGTGTCTGGCGCATTACATGCAGAAATCTTTCCTTGGCAAGAGAACGAGCTTCGATCAGTTAAACCAACTTCATGGAACTGCCTTCGTAGCATTGGCCTTAGATTGGGACTTTAATTTCTCAAAGATGATGCTGATTGACTGGGTAGGCAATGCAGCGCTAAGTGCCAGAGAACAGTTTCTAATGACACCGAGGTTCGTCCAAATGGTGGTGATGAAGAAGTATCCAATGATTGAGGAGAGGGTTGAGAAACTAGATGTGAAGGTGATGGACATCGGAGTTTTTGGTCTGCAAACCCAAGATAGACCGGGTAAGCAATCTTTTGAAGGTAGACTGGAGTGGGCAAAGAGGGGTGCGTTCCCAGAGGTTGCAAGGGAACAAGTGATGGATGATTCTGAGCCAGAAGCTGACGTGCCAGTGGTGAATGCTATAGTGGCTGAAGACCAAGACATTGCAGTGACTCCAGCTGTGAATGTGGTCGAGGATCATGAGGCAATCCCTTCAGACGAAGAAAATGTCATGGACGACATATTTGCTGATCCAGAAGATGATGATATATATGGAGATTTGGGGCCTCTGAGTCTGAAAAGATCAAGAGATGTGATGAATGCCTCTTCCTCTGGTGATTCTGTACCTCAAGACATTGACACTCATTTTGAGTTGACTGAGGTATCAGAAGATCCAATGCCTGCTCGTGAACCTTCTCCGAGGAAGAGGACTGACCCAAGGACTGTTAGATTTAGCTTCAAGAAGACTAGCTCCAGTGTGCTGATTGTTCAACCAGAAGTGGGTCAGAGCTCACAAGGTCAAGCCAGTCAAGCTGAAACATCAGCAACAACAACAACAACAACAACTGATGAAGAACAACCTGCCCCTGTGCAGAATGCCAGCCCTATTCTGAATGAACAAAGCCCTGTTCAGGAAGATAGGCAATTCTTGGAGGTTGATCACACATTCGTTGTTCCAAGCCCAGTGAAAGTGAGCGCTGCACCTGTAATAACTCCGCCTACAGCTGCTCCTAGCTTCAGGCCATTTCAAGCAGCGGAGCTTCCAATAAATATGAGGATAAGTGCTGATCCTCAGATCAATTTCCTGATCTCTCAAAACAGAATTAGAGAGAATGAGATCAAGGCTCTTCAAGCAGAAAACAAGTATATGAGAGAGAAGGAGGTGGCGGACAAAGACAGAATGAAATATCTGTACAACATGCTGGTGGACCTGAGGAAGAAGTTCAATGAATTGAAGGATGTTGTGGGGTCCAACTCCTCAGGTGCCCCAGGTCAAGGTTCGTCACAGGGGGTGCAAGCTGCAGATGCTATGGAGACAGATGAAGGAGATGAGAACTTTGATATGCCTGATTACGCCCGCTGTGGCAGAATCATCTCCAAGGCACCAAGATGCCACGAAAACTGGTTCAGGGAGTTCTTCCAGGGACCAGCCCCCACTCAATACACCATTGATGTGGGTGAGAGCTCAATTGACAAACGTGGGAGTCGTGAGACCATCTTGTGTTGGCATTATGACAACGAGAAGAAACTCTTTGCCGTGATCCGTGACGGCTACAGTCCTGTGGAGTATTATCAATCGCGTGGTCAATTCCACTCCTGGACTGAGCCTGAGATCAGAAGCCTTTTGAGAGCTCCCTTCATAAACAGATGGGATGGACCTGAAGGAAATCTTATCCGCAACAACCTGCTGAGCCATCAAGAAAACAACTTTGCAGAGTTTGAGTTGAAAGAGGTCAGATGGAGAGAGACAGGGACTGACCCAGTGACAGGGCAGCCCATTGGTGAAGCTAGGAGGCCACCCACTAAGCGTACAAGAGTCATTAACATGTTGGACGAGATCGAAGATGGCACTCTGGTCAGAAATTTTGATTGCTGGTGTTACGATCCGACAACTCATGAAGTGGTGGTGCTCTGCAAGCCGATGAGGCAATTCCGATTCTATGATCCAGTGGACTTGCTAAGATTTGGAGAGCGAGACATCAAGCTCCTAGCCACCCAACCCATACTTGGAGATGAAAACGACATGGAGAATGCTATAAGGGTTGGTATCTTTGATGGAGCTGCAAAGCGGATCGTAGAGAACGGATGGTGGTTCAACAACGTACAAAGCTCATTCAGGTTTGATCTGCTGCTGCCGTAAGTGGATCTAATGGTTCATGCCTAGGGGAAGATTGTTGGGCTAGATTTATTTAAGGCATGAACATTAGTATTGGGCTTAGTTTTCTTAGTTAGTTTAATTAATAGGCCATGTGGGCCATTTAGATGTTTATGATTGGGCTCATTTCAGTTTATGATTGGGCTTGTTTGTACATGAGGTGGTATAAATACCACCTCAAGTTTTCGTTAATGGCAAGCTTTTATATTATCAGTTTACGATTTCTATTTACTCAAGGGGGTTTACGATCAGAGTTAAAAGCTTCAATAGTAGTTGTTCTTCATTCAAGACTTCAATCTTTCTCATAGATCTGAGTCTCTTCTTCTACTATTTTTCTTGAATCGATCTTATCACGAGGATTCCGCACTCGTGTTTGATTAGTATATCGTGTGTTTGGGAGATTTCCGGACCTACAATAACGAAGATTCTGTTTGAATAAACCAGTTAAAGATATAAGGTGAGTTTCTACAAGCCCACTTTTAAATGTTTTAATGTTTTAAATATTTTCGGGCTGGTATACATACAATATTTGTGAAAATATATTCAATTGATAATTGTGACTTGATATATACGTGTTATATGATGAAGTTGTTGATAAATTGCTTATATGTGTTATGCAATTATGTTGATTATAATGTGATGTGTATATATTTGCTTGAAATTAGGTAGCCAAGTGACAAGGGAGTTGTTAGTAAACATATAGTGAATATGTATGATTATATGAGAACAGGTGATACATTTGCTTATATTAATATGTGGTGGATACGCCGCTGGTACATCTTATATATATATACATAGTAGTATAAGTTACTTGGTATATTGGAAGTGTGGAGGATATGCCGCTGGTACATCCTGTATACATACACATACGGTAAATTGGGGGCTGTTCATTTGTTGTAGTATATGAATGCCTTATCACTGTTTAATAACAAACCTAAAGCATCTGGTTATTTAACTAGGGGTATGTAGTATAAATGATCAGAGATTAAGTCACTATGATGAGAAAATGACCTAATAAAATTGGTGGTTAGAGTTAGAATCGCTGTTGCTCCAATGGGGGTGCCCTAGAGTACCGTGTACGGACGAAACTGCTTCTCCAATGGGGGTGCTCTAGAGAATGTAGTGTCAGGTTTTCTCATAGGAAGAGTCGGTGACCCAGATGATAAGCCTAGGGTCGCTGGTAGGATGGGAGTCGCTGCTGCTCCAATGGGGGTGCCCTAGAGTACCGTGTACGGATGACACTGCTTCTCAAATAGGGGGTGCTCTAGAGAATGCAGTGGAAGGTCTTCTCATAATAAAAGAGTCGGATAAATATAGTGATCGAGAAGTTAAGCTTAGGGTCACGGCTAAGATAGTGTGAAATAATATCATAGTGATTATGTGTTAGAGTTTATATGTGATATATATATATATATATATATATATATATATATATATATATATATATATATATATATAAGAGAGAGAGAGAGAGAGAGAGAGAGGAAGGGTAAAATGAAAACTCTCCCGAGTTGAGAAAACTTTGAAAACTCTTCAAAAACGGGGTCAAAAAGTTTTTTTTTCCCTTCAATTTTTTATGGTGATTCTTTACGTTATAGGCTATCCATAGATGGAAAAAAAAAATCAAAAAAACGCCTCGGGGATATTTTTTAAAAAAAATCTCAAAAAACGGTCTTGTTACATATGTAACACTCTGTACATATATTTGTTACATATGTAACAACAAAACTTGTTACATTTAAAAAAAAAATCCCCGAGGCGTTTTTTTGATTTTTTTCCATCTATGGATAGCCTATAACGTAAAGAATCACCATAAAAAATTGAAGGAAAAAAAAAACTTTTTAACCCCGTTTTTGAAGAGTTTTCAAAGTTTTCTCAACTCGGAGTGGTTTTCACCATAATCATCCCCTATATATATATATATATATATATATATATATATATATATATAGATGGAGGTTCAAATGCAAACATGCATTTTGCCTAAGATCGGTGCGAACACACATAAAAATACATTTTCTCGGTCATACGATGTAGTTTAATGCTGGTATATGATCAGGAATGTGTTCTAGTACGTATATATGATCAGAAATGGCGCTAGTGTATGATCAAAAGTGGTGCTAGCTCATGCACAAAAAGTTTTGTGCTGGTATAATTTTATGCTGTGCTGGTATATTTTTCTGTGCTGGTATATTTATAACTTAAGAAAACATCAAGGATAGGATCAAGAAACTGCACTGGTACATGTATGCATCAACCTAGCACCATTTCTGATAATATACTAGCACTAAAACTACATCGTGGGACAAAAAAACGGGTTTTTTTGCCTGTCCGCACCGTTCGTAGGCAAAATGCATGTCCGCACCGAAACCGCCCCCATATATATATATATATATATATATATGTGTGTGTGTGTGTGTGTGTGTGTGTGTGTGCTGTGAAAACCAGGTAAAAACTTAAATGGTTTCGAACGGTAGAACTCACCAGCGTAAGCTGACATTTTTATAAAAGTATGTATGCTAGGTTCTGCAGAGACGTTTAGAAGTAGAGGCACGGATCTTGTGAGGACACGATAATCAGTACAGCTATCAAGGAAGAGTTTTTGGCAAGCTGACTTAGTTATAGTTTTCATTATTATAATTAGTTATAGTTATGTACAATATCTCTCTTACTGCAGTACTTGGCTTATATAAATAAAAGTTTTAAATTTCCGCTGATTAATATCTCTGTTGTGCCATGTGGTCATGAGTAAATCCGATACGTGACCCCTCTTGGTGCCAAGTCTGGGAGTGGGCATCACAGGGGAAGCGATTCCGGTATGCTATGACGGAAGTGTTTCAATATAGAGGCCGGACTTCCTGGGTGCGAAGGTTGGCGAGGGTGGGTCGGAAAATGGAGGGTCGAGTGACGTACCAGAGGAGTCGGATAGTCGCCGACAGGATGATGTGGGGGTGGGGGCTATCGGCGCATGCGGAGGTTGTGGTTTAGTATCCGAGGATGCCACTGCCACCGGCGCACCATTGGTGATCACCTCCACTGTCGTAGTCCGAGTCGTAAATGACTTGTGGTCGTCGCCCTTGTATCCGACAACCACAGCTCCGCCGCTCACTGTTGCTTGTCGTCAATGAACCCGGTATTTGCTTAAGAATCCTACCACCATACGTGGTACATGAAGAAAATCCATCGGTTACTGCGACACGCGGTGACCTGAAGTCGTTGCTACAACTGCTGACATTGCCTCCGCCGCCAGTGCTTCCGTTACCACCTTCGAGAGCCCTTGATTATCTGAGCTGCCGTTTCAAGTCAACCGTTTCATTCAAACCAAGCGTGGATATGTTGAATCCTGGTGTCTCGAACGACTGTTTGTACCCGGCTAAGATATATATAAACCTTATAGTTTAGATTTAATTGAGCTTTTCAATTTTCGTGTTTGTGTGTTTGTATGGTGATCTGATCCTGCTACGGTTTTACATTATTCGCGTTATAAATATCCCGCTGCGTTAATCTAGTTATATTTATATACTGGTTTATATAAATATATATTTTAGTAGAAGAAATTACTAAACCCGTCACCCGAATATCCAGTGTAAAACCCAACAGTGGTCAGTTGTT